>JAYXIM010004090.1:0-16815 GCA_037575425.1 Anastrepha fraterculus | reverse complement strand
CATTCATTCCATTACTCTATTCTCTTTCCCTAGTTGTTGCTCGAATGCCACCAGCTCAAATAGATTCGCCTTGATCAGCGAATGCTCGAAATAGTTTAGTTATAGCGGAATTAAATGGGCCCAGGCCCAGTGCGAATCGCTTAAGGGGTTCCATGGGTTTCTTGGGTTCAAAACATCGATTTTTTTTTTGCTTATTAATTTCTACAACATTTCGGAGAATGTTATCCTAAATTTTCAAGTCGATCCGAATAATAGACCGATCTTGATGAAATTTTACACGGGTGTTCAAGATACAACTTACTCGTGCTTGGACGAAGGATTTGTTTTTTTTTTCAATTACAACTATTTAAAAAAAAAAAAAAAATTCAAGCAAATTTGACCGAAATTTTCATTTTTTGGAAAAATGTCTGCCAAAATTCCAATTTTTACTTTTTTTCTTTCCTTCGTTCAAGCAGGAGTTTATGGCCTTGACTAAAACACTTATTTTTGTTTTTTCATTTTAGATGATCCTGTCAGGAATTAAGCTGACAACGAGGACACACCTTTTTTTCGAGGGGTCACCGGAAATGACGTCACAATGGAGGAGTTCAAATTTTTTTTTTTTTTTTAATTTCAGAGATTATTCTTTAAATATGTATCTATAAGACAGAAAAAAGTTAGAATTAAATAAATCATAATCAATAATCATTTTTTATATAGAAAAAAAATATTGAAAATAGGCCTTTTTTTACATGACGAAACCCATGTAACCCCTTAAAGGTGATCAGCTGATTTATTATTTTTTTTTTTTTGCTTTCACCGTGTCCATGTGGTTGTCAGTCCAGAATGAAACAAGACGAATTCATTCTTAGTTTTTTACTTTGCCAATACTTTGCTTTGACAATCAAACGCAGAAAACATTGTTGTTGGTCTAGTGCCATCATCTTTAATGAATGCGCCAAATTTTGAATCAAACCAAATTTTTCGTTTTTAGTTCTGAATAAAAAGTTCGAAAATTTGTTGAAATTAAGAAAAAAAAATTAAAAGTTGCACAAAGATTGAAACTTTAATTTATTTGGTTTTTGGCTAAAAAATTAACTGTATAAAACTTAGTTAAAACAAAAATTAAGAAAAAAGATAAAAAAAATATTTGCCAAATTTCCCCATATAAGGCACTCCTATTATTAGGAATACGGGTGTATTTAGTCAAATTAGCATCTGACCCTAATTTTTGTGTTAATAAAAATTTAATTTAGGTTTACCTTTAAAGTCCATTTCTAACCACGGACTTAAAGATAAAAAGTATGTAGGACATAGGAGTCGACAAATGTGCCCAGGATCTGCATATTTTTCATTCTTGAAGGATATTGCTGACAAAAGGCTGAATGGGTTGTTAAAATTCGCGATGACGTGCATCAAGAATTACGTAAAATAATAATTCGACTCCAAATACATAGCACTGGTAACACAATGAACCCCAGAGGTCTAAGTAAGATCTTTTAACAGATCAGCCAGCACTACATAACCTAACCTATCCTATATAGGACATCAGCGAATTTGGGTGAAGCGCGCGAAATTTCATTTAAATTAAAATAAAAACGTTAAATTTGAATGCACAAGAGTGCATATTTAGTTAAAATATTCAGCAGCTCCAAAAAGCTTTGCAACTTCTGTTTATCTTTTTGGGGAGCGAGGCATCTTAGATTTTCTTGTAAATTCATTAATAAACAAATAGGTCAGTCCAGTCCTTTTTGCTTTGAATTGCATAACAACTTTAACCCCACTTTGATATTTTTTAAAGCTTCAAAATAATGTTATTTTGGCCACGTTTCCACTCACCTCTTTGCCATTTTTATAGCACATTTTGCACAGGTACTTCTTATTGTCATACTGATTCTGATAGTTGCACGGCTGTTGATTCATATGCGATTCACCATCGCTCACATGCCCCATAGAACGTTGGCAACGTTGGTTGCATGCTTCACAACGTATGGGACAAGTGAAAAATTGTTCGGGAAAAGGATTTATTGACTTTTCCACAATTTCACCGGAGAATTTTGTATTGAGCGCGTTCATTGCTTTGAACACAACGCTGGGTTGCCGTGGCGAACGAACGGTGGTGTTTTCGATTTCCAATTTTATAGCCGCCTTCAGTTTACTGTAATCGGTGACCACATGCTTAGGTGTCTGTATGCCAATATAACGGAGTGAGCTGAAAGCGTTGATTTTCTGATGGTTACGCTCGAAATATTTACGTAGCTTATCTTCGGGGCTCTCGGCTACAGCTGGGAGTTAAACAAATGCAAAAATAAAGGAAATAATATTTATTAAAAAAAAAGTTTTCTTTTTGTTTACTTACAACCAACAAGCGGATTTGTGTGCTGTGTCTCATGGAAGATAATGACGGCGGGGCCAAGTGTCTGTGCTGTGCCTGGTACGGGCAAAGATTGTAGTGCTTGCGCAAAATGCAAGGAAAACGCCTCCGAAGCTGAGCCCAAAAACTGAAACATATCGCTATGTAAACGTTCAGAGCGTGCGCGGTATATAACAATATCCGATATGGCGAGAATCTGTAGAAAATATTAATCGTGAAAATGTAGGGAATATCGTACCTTCATCTGCAAGCACATTACCTTCAACAACATACGTATGCGTCGATTATTGTGTTGGGATGTGCCCAAAAGCCCTTCGGTATCCAGACACAACACATCCATGTCGCGTTGCAGTGCCGCATAGACACCGAGCGTACAGGAATTCTGTTCAGCTGATGTTTTAAACACCTCGGCACCATCGAAGAATGTATGATTCATCGTATGCGATTTGCCGTCGCCAGTATTGCCGAATATGGAAATTACTTTGATTTTTGTATTATCGTTGCACTTGAGTTTCTTGCGAAATAGTTCTGGCGTAGGTATGCGTAAATTCTCTTCGCCATCCATGAGCAAGAACGACTGACCGGTGGAGTAGTCGGGTAGATCATATTTGGCGACAGGGGTGCAGCAATCAATTGAATTGAAATCATTGCTGATTGGCAGGTTCCGATTAGGGGAATCATTCTGCGTAAGGGAAGAAAGTAGAAGAAAAAAATATTTGCATTTTGAAATGATAAATAAGAAAAAGAAAAAATATTTAAATATAAAAAGCGATAAAATATAGTACACACGTTGAAAAAAACCACGCACCCTTTGTGGTTTGGTTATAAATTTTGATAAAAATTTATTTTTTTTAAGCTGAACTATATTTTTATAAGAAATTTACGAAAAAGTTTAGCTTAAAAAATATTGCGCATATTGTAAATGATAAAGTGAATTAATTATCTAAGCACAAGTGTAGATGTATGGTGGGAAAATATGTTTTCTGGATTATCATCACCTCGCGCTGTAATCTGTCAGTCTAATTTTCCCACACTACATTTTTTCCACCACAAAGCGCTCGACTGACCAACCGCGCGTTACGCTGTAATCTCACATTCAAGTTTCTGTATGAATGGAATTCGACCGCAAATGCTTTGATCTTATCGCTCGTCTATAACTCATTCAATCTGAAGTTAAAACTAAATTTCGTTTGTAACCAGATTTTGGAATAAAAATTTGTTGATCATGATTCGGTAATAACGTCTGCTGGCTACGGATTTCAAAAAGAGAAAGAATCTGCGACCACATCAAATTGGGACTCCATGAATTCAACAGCGCTATTGACCCATGAGTCGTTCCATGATGATAATGGACAAACAACTATAAATAAAAATTACAACTTTGACAATCGGCAAAAAAAAAAAAAATATTAGGATTTAGATTGAATAAATTATATATGTATTTAGTGGCAAATCATGCAGTCGCATTTCTAATGCACATACAGGGTGCGCCATATAGCGATTGCTTTTTGAACCACCTATTTTTTTGAGAATGGTAACACAAATGACATGTCAAATGTGTTCATAATTTACTTAAATGTTTGACATTTACGAAATGGTACCGTATACGCTTGAACAAAATTGAGAAATATTGAAAACCTATTTCCAAAGTGGTGAGTCTTCTTCTTCTTTTCTGATTTTCACATCGGTGGCTACGTCAATAAGCAAAATTGTCGGATTTGGGGCTCAGAAAATCCACACGTTACTGTAGAGAAGCAAATATTATACATCCACAACGAGTCACTGTTTGGTGCGGTTTTTGGTCTGGCGGCATCATCGGGCCATTTTTTTCGAAAATGAGCGAGGAGCCGCGGTTACAGTAAATGGCGAGCGTTACCGTGACATGCTCAACGAGTTGGTTCCAAAAATTGAAGAGGATGACATGGACGACATTTGGTTTCAACAGGACGGTGCAACTTGTCACACTGCCAAAGTTACACTCGAACTTTTGGCTACCTTTTTTGAAAACCGAATAATCAGCCGAAATTCCGATATCAATTGGCCGCCTCGGAGCTGTGATTTAAGCCCGTTGGAAAATTTTTTGTGGGGAACCGTTAAAGACAAATGCTATGCGAACCATCCAGAGACGATTGATGCTTTAAAACACGAAATCGAAGTTGCCATTCATGAAATTGGAGCCCAAACAATCGAAAATGTGCTTAAAAATTGAGTTGATCGAATGGCCTACTGTAAAGCCAGTCGTGGCAGTCATTTCAAAAGAAAATTTATAAAAGCAAAAAACTTTATAAAGGCAGAACAAAAAAAATTATAAAAAAATTAAATTAATAAAAAAAAACATAAAAAAAAAATTTCTAAGAATAAAAAAAGTTGTAAAAAAATTCCAAAATTCGGAGTCGGCATAAATTTCTAAATCCCTTCATTTGTAGGGCAACAACGAGATCCACACAATAAATTTTACCAGAAACTTCGCTAACCGCCTAATACAAGATGGACCATACATATGTACGTCGCTCATTTCTAATATTCAAATTTTTATCGCAAATATCAAAACAAATGTGAAGTATTTCATAGAAATACAAAATTCAATTGATACATACGGCTACGGTTGTGGTTACGGCGTTATGACGCTATGATCGTTTACAGCGATGCCCACAAGTTTGGCACCACTAATGGCAGCTTTAAAATTGCGAATACCAACTCAAACTTTCGACCACCGTAGCCGAGTGGGTGTGTGCATGACTCTCATCATTCGGCCCGGGCATGAAACAACAAATGCTAGAAAGACGTTTTTCTAATAGCGATCGCTCTTGGACAGGCAACGAAAAACCTTTCGTAGGTATAAAACTGTAGATTTGTATTGTATTTATATACAAAATTGTTATGCATTTATTTAAAAATTAATAAAATATTATATTTGTTCTTTTTTATTTGTTTTGAAACTTTGTGATATTTAGTATGTTTCGCTTTAATATTAAATGAAGCCAAGAATTCTCACCGCTCGAATTCCCAGAACGGTATAGTTGGTATACCTCCATGCTGTTGCATTCGATGCTGAATTCGGTTCATAAGCCGCAAACATATTTCTCGCCGCTTCCTCAGAGTTTTCATGTTAGCCTTAGTGGTATTGAGTAATGTATCGAGCTTAAGTTTTTTTTGTTTAAACTACAAAATTTACCGTTCAAACTTATTGGTACCTTTTTTCTCCAAAAAATTGTCAATTCATTATAGGTTTGTTCAATTAGTTCTCCAGTAAATATTATTTAGCAGCAAAGTTCCGAGGTATTGCCATCTCTCTCTCAAAGAGAAAAATATTCGAAAAATAAAAGGGAAATAAGCAAGGCGAAACTATTAAAGGTGGTGGCGGTAGACCAGCTGATTTTTTGTTCGTTGTTTGCCGTATACAA
Organism: Anastrepha fraterculus; assembly: GCA_037575425.1. Lineage (NCBI taxonomy): Eukaryota > Metazoa > Arthropoda > Insecta > Diptera > Tephritidae > Anastrepha > Anastrepha fraterculus. The sequence goes on along the minus strand of JAYXIM010004090.1, from coordinate 11,058 downwards.
TCGGATGCCAGCGTAAAATGAAACGACGAAAATCCGTTACATTCGCACCATCGTCGTATGCTCCTAGCTCCAACATGTCAGGATGTTGACAATGCGAAATTACGAAACCATTCAGAACATTTCCTCTTACTTAATATACTAACATATCAATTTCGTTAGCGGTTTATTTAAAATTTAAGGTACCTAGCATAAATTGCTATTCTTTAGCAAATCAAAAGAATAGATTTACAAATTCTATGAAACTAGGTTAGGTTAGGTTAGTATGGTTGCCCAGGGAGTGAGCACACTTGGACGAAGAAAGATTCGTCCTTTGTGATACCATTGTCAAGGAAGTGAGGAGAGGGGAAGGACCGATGAGGTGCAGGGAGAGGGCGGGGAGAGGCGGTGAAGAGAAGGTTAGGAGCGTGCGGATTATGAACGATGACTATGTTTGCGTCAACCGCTTAATGCTGCTGATGAAACTCATCAGATTTTTAATGTCAGCGCCAGCTATATCAGCAGGCGTGGCAAAGAAGTAAGAGCCAAGATGCCTGAACCTTAGCCCCGCCAGGGCAGGGCAGCTAAGGAGAAGGTGCTGAGATGATTCCACCTCATCCTCCATACATCCAGCGCAGAAAGGACTCGAGGTGATTCCAAGTCTCACAGCATGCATTCCTCGCGCATTGTGTCCTGTGAGGGAACCCACTAGATTGGAGAGCTGATATTTTGTCAGCCTCAGAAGCTCACCTGAGCGCCTTCGGTCCACACGTGGCCAGAAGGATTTCGCGACTTTGCACGTTTGTGCATTTGCCCAGCGCTCGCTGAGTTTGCGCGATGCCCATCTTTCCAGGAGCAGACCGCAGGTAGTCAGGGGGATTCCAATTTTCTCCCTCCGCGGGGAAATCACCTCACATGTCCCTTGTCTGGCCAGTTCATCCGCCTCACAGTTTCCCGCAATGTCGCTGTGACCGGGAACCCAGATGAGGCTGATGTCAAAGAATTCGGACGCAGTCGAAAGTGAGGTCAAGCATTCCTTGACCAATTCGGAATGCACCGTCATAGACCCGAGGGCCCTTATTGCCGTTTGGCTATCGGAGTAAATATTTACCTTCTTGACTGTTAGTACACATTTGAGCAGCCAATCAGCTGCCTCCTTGATTGCGGCTACCTCTGCCTGGAACACACTGCAGTGGTCCGGTAACCTGAATTTTAGTCTGATGGGGAGCCCTTCGCAAAAGACTCCTCCGCCAACCTTTCCTTCCAACTTCAATCCATCCGTGAACAAGTTCACCAGGCCCTGCCCCCAAGTGTAGCCCCCCGTCCACTCTTCCCTTGACGGGATGTGAGTGGAGAATGTTCCGGTTGGACTAAACGAGGGTATACACTGGTCTGTTGACAGAGGGATGAACTCAAAGTTTCTAAGGATGCTTGAGTGCCCATAAGGGAGGTTGAGCTTATAGCTCCAGCCCCTCAGTCTGATTGCGGTACGTGTAGCGGCAGTTCTGCCTGAGATATCTACGGGTACCACATTTAACATTGCGTTGAGCGCCAGAGTAGGAGTCGTTATAAGCGCCCCACTGATTCCAATGAGTGCCGACCTCTGAACTCTTTCCAGCTTCTTCACCAATGTCGTCTTCTCTAGTGAGTTCTACCAGACTATTACTCCATATAACAAGATAGGCTTTACAATAGTATTATACAGCCAGAAAACAACTCGAGGCGAGAGGCCCCATCTTTTGCCAATTGCGCCCTTGCACCCATACAAGGCGATTGTTGCCTTCCTCACACTATCCTCAATATTGGGCTTCCATGTAAGCTTGCTGTCAAGGATAATACCTAGGTACTTCACCTTGTCAGAAAGCATCAGAGGAGCGCCCCCTAGTGAGGGAAGTTGAGCTCTGGGTATTTTATATTTCCTCGTAAATAGGACGAGCTCCGTCTTAAGAGGATTCACCGACAGGCCACAATCCGTTGCCCATCTAACAACTGCATTCAGATATCCCTGCATCAAGTTGTACAGAGTATCCAAAAATTTTCCTCTAACAATTAGTGCCACGTCATCCGCGTAGGCAATTACCCTGCAGCCCCTTCACCAGCTCCTCCAACAGATCATTTAGAACAACAACCCAGAGGAATGGTGAGAGAACCCCACCTTGCGGAGTGCCTCTACTCACCTGCCGGTGGATGGAGATACCGCCCCACTCTGCCGTGACAGTTATGTCGCTAAGCATTTTGTGGATAAATCTTATAAGGTCGGTTTTGACCCCTAGTTTACCTAGAGACCTGGTAATTGCCTCCGGGAGTACATTGTTAAAAGCCCCCTCAATGTCGAGGAAGGCGCCTACCGCAAACTCCTTCTGAAGAAAAGACTCTTCGATTTCTTCCACGATTGTATGTAGGGCAGATTCCGCCGATCTACCCTTGCAATAAGCATGTTGAGTATGCGACAGTATATGAAACAAACTATTTATACGCTTTAAATTTCATTGGATTTATATTAGCGGATTTTTAGAACGCAAAAAACCAAAGTAAACAAAAAAAAGTACAAAATGCAACTAGTTTGTTTTTCAACCCACCTCATCTAACGGCACAATAAACCACATATTTCTGCACTTCAAAACTCTTTTCAATAATAAAGCACTGGTGTACACAAGAAATTCAAATTCTAAGCTGGCACAATTTCAGACATAAATTTGTCTATTTGATTACCCCTATTTCGCGTTTATCTACAGTCATAAATTGCACTTGAGATCGTAAAAAAAAATTGCATTAATATCACAAGACAAAAAAAAATTAGACAAATTAAAATATACAAATAAAGAACCGATAAATATACAAATAAATATTAATACGCAGCACAGTAAAATTGAATTTTAACATTGACTTGAGCGGCTTGCTGCTTTGCTGAGCGAAAGGTTTTTGTTGTCGATTTGTGGTTGGTTGCTGGAAGAGGACGCTTTTGCTTTTAACAAATAAAGAAAACAGAAATAAATAAAGAAAAGAACAGCTGAGTTGCGGTAAATAAATAAATAACATAATAATAAAAGTAGAGAGAAATTAAATAAAAATGAGAGATTGATAATGAGGAGGCAAGCGTTGAGTACTGGAACAAAATGCATTTTGCATCAAACCTTTTTCCATTCTGTAAATGCAAAACGTTCTTTAAACGGTAGAATAGCTGGCAAGATAAAGACAACAAATTTACATGATAATTTTCGCAACTTCATGCTGTTTTAATTTTTTTTATTATGCAGGTCACAGACGAAAAACAAATTGAAATAATGGGCTGCGTGTGTGGCGTAATTGGCAAACCGATCGAAAATTGCAAGGCGAATCTATTAAAGGTGGTATCCAAGGCAAATTGAGTACTGAAAAGTTACTTTATTCTGACGTCAACTCCCTTCGCAATACAAAACAAACGAACAAAATAAATAAAAGTAGGAGAAATTTCATATTTGTGAAAATTCAGTGGATGGCTTGGTAATAAGGTGATTTGTGAGATTAAAAATAAACAAACTAATTCACACGTAGTGCCGGGTGTTAAATTGTTAAAACACAAATGAATATAAAGCCTTCAAATCCAGTGGTTTGCGTTTTTATGCGGAAGACTCAGTGGTTAGAAAGTATGTATATGTGCGTATAATTTTTTGCGTTCGGTAGTTTCCATTGCTTTCGCCTACTCTTCTTCTTCATAAAAAAGTAATTTCCCCTGCTTTTGTTTGTTTATTAATGAATTTTACGACACGGCGAATTCGGAAGGCACAATCTTCTCCTCTATCATTCTTGGGTGGTATCGGTAAATCAGCTGATTTGTTTTTCTATTTTCTTTTCTTTCGCCGTGTCATGTGACTGTCAGCACAGGATGAAACAAGGCGAATTTATTCTTTCTTCTCTACTTTGTCGTGACAATGAAACGCACAAAAAATTGTTGTTGCTCTAGTGCCACCACCTTTAATGAATGTGCCTTGGAAAATTTACACATTTTTTTCAAATTTGCAATCGATTGCGTGTGTGTGGCGAAGTTGACGACTTTTATCATTTGAAATTCATTCATATCATTTTGAAATGTGCACAAGAGCGGACGAATGGCAATATTACTCAAAATGTTTTTAAAGGAACTTATAGATTTATTCAAAAGCCAGCCATCGTTGTGGAAAAATAAGGGCAATGAATATAAAGATAGAAGTGTAAAATTAAAATCGTGGCAAATTTCATTAGAAATATATTATATAAGAAGCAGATACAAACGATAATAAAGTGTGAAAATAATTCTCCCATCTTTTTAAGCACAAGTAAATGACGTACCTGACACAAATTTTTTTCGGAGTTCCTTGTTTACTCAGCAACGAAACTAATATCGTCAATAAATCCACAGGTGTTTGGCGAAATTTACTTCAACCATTTGTTTAGATTTTTTAATTTTTTTTCCGTGTGTGGCCTGCATTATACCCACGCACTCGTGTACGTGGAGTACACAAGAGTATTACAATTTTGCTCACATTACGGTTATATGTAACAGCATGAGCGAATTGGGACAGATATTGACACATACATATACATACATATACCAAAAGGCGTAGAATGATAAGAGGCGCCGATTTAGCCTAGTCTGTCTCTTTGTGCGCACGATAGCTTAAGCAAAAATAAAAATATTTTAATGAAATTTGGTACATAATACAAACACAATTATCGGAGGTAGATTGGTTTTTAAAATTCGGTCAATAACCACACACATCTTCCACATGTAAGGGTATTTTTCGAGAGAACAAAAAAGAAAGAAAAATAAAGAATCGAGACCATTTTTGAAGGCTGACAACTTTCTGAACGAACTTCGTTTAACCTTATATTTTAAAAATGGATAAAAAAATAAAATACTGAAAACAAAAATAAGAAATCTTTTTTTTTCGTTTCCGTTTTACATGCTTTTAAAAAAACATCATTTCAAATGAGGCGAGCGCCTTAAATACCACCTTGAGGTTTTTTCAAATATTTCCTCACGCGCATGAATTTAAAAAGCACGTATATTTTCCATAGCAATTCATAATAAAAACACACCGTCAATAAAAATAATTTAAACCAATCAAACAACTGTTTTATGCATACAAATAAAACTTATCGAGACAAATGCTAACCAGCGGATTGAGTGACTGTGATGTTACCGTAACCGGCCCGAAAATCCCTTATTTTAATAATTGTGTTCGACCACTGATGAGTAAACCAGCTGTCAATAAAAATTAAGAGAGTAAGTGAAAACTCACCGCCAAAGAGAAGAAAAAGCAAAACGAGTTAAAGAACGGAAAATTTGCCAGTGTTTACCCCTTTTACCATGTGTGAATACACCTTTCTCAATTCTATACAGCTTCATCTACGTTTTTACGAAAGTCTAAACTTGATCGTTTATTTTGTTCTAAGAAATATTCTCCACACTCAATCAAACTTCGCTTTTACAGATAACAATTTTATTGGTATTTTGTGTTACTTCCGACTACATACATATATGCGTTAGTCACGAGCAAAAACTGCTTAGTTGGGGTGAAGGTCAGGGATAATCTGATTGATTCGAAAACTACCGAAATTATTGGAAAAAAACATAAACAGCGTAAAAAAAAATTAATTGGAGCGCGCTGTTATTTTATAAACATTTTATTAAATTTAATTAATTAATGTTAACCCAAGCAAAACGCAATTAATGTTGTCTACAACTAAAAGCAATATTCCCCAGTTAAAACTACCATCGATCAATGGGGCAACATATCTAGGAGTAGTACTAGATCCGAAGTTTAACTGGAGGTACAATGTAGAAGGGTTATCAGTATAAGCTGAGGTTTACATAATAGTTAGACCGATTATGTTATACGGAGCATTGGTATCGATTTTTGTTTTTGAGAAACCGTCATTTTGTCAACAAAATTTATTTTGCTTATTCATTCGGTTAATTACTAGATTTAACATTACTTTACCGAAATCTGTTTGGTTTTCTTAATTTCAGAGGATCCAGTTCAGAGATATAGTGGTCACCGAAAAACGTCTTTTTTGAGAGGAGTTCCCGGAGGACAGCTGTAGTTCCTTTCCAAATAAATATTTTTACTATTACTAAGTCTTAAAATACAGTTAAAAGATAACATAATATGTGTACACATTTTTAGATTAATAAATTTAAGTTTTCTCAGAAAAAATTCTGGAAAATTCGATTTTTTCGGCCTTCGAACTGTATATAACCCCTTAAAGTCACCCATAACCTTAAAGTCACTATTTGTATGATTGCCCAAGTCGGGGTTCTCTACGACAAGAATGCTGGGGGAATCCTCGATCGTTAACTTGAAAGAAATTGCAGAAAAGAAAAAAGCCAGTGTCAGATTCATAGTCAAATCAAGATGGTCGTCTTATAAAAAGTAGTGGTTCTACAAGTGATGCATCAAAATGGCATCTTTGTGCTAATTGGTTCTGGGCTGTGTCACTCAGACAACATCTCCATCACATGTTTTAAGTATCGCAAAAAATAAAAAAAATTTCTTATCCGGCCAAGCATTTTCCCTTCAACATTTTCCAATAACTTATGAGGATTGTTTTATGTTGGTACAGAAACATCAAAATCTCTTCACGCTCAAATACGAAGTTCACAACAGTCCACACCCGACGAACCAAACCGAATTGATTACAGGCGACGGCACCCGCATATAAATAAAAGCGTAGGTGTATTTTGTTTTTGCTTTTTGAATTCCATCACCCCAAAATCAGCATCACACCTAATTGCCCTTTCGGTTCCCCTCGATGAACGCCAAAAACGGATTCCTTATCACGCTTAACGTTTTTCAAGCCCAATACACCATGTGGTTTTGTAATATTTCATTTTAAATAATATTTGAATCAGCAAAGTAAATAAACAGATGTAAACAGAACAAATAATTTTGACGTTATTCATGTCCACGGCGAAAAAATCAGCTGGGCGGATGCCATCAACTGTAAGAAATTCGCCTTGCGACGAACTATTGACAAACATTAAATGTCATAAGCCGAGAGACAATCAACGTCTTAGTAGACGGTAATTGGTGAGCACTAACCACCGATCATAAATGAGAAGATTGAGTTTCCTCGCGACGCATTGCACTGGCACTGGCTTATTGTAGCAGATGACGACCATGACGAGACTATCTCGATGGCTGCACTTAATGAAACACTGATTTGAGAAAAGTTAAGTAGCAGCTACAAACCCCACTTCTACTGGGCTTAAAAAATGCATTACCTTATACTACAGACAACTGTTTCTGTGTATAAAATTCTTTATTTTATATAAAAACAATTACAAAAAAAAATTCTCATTGCATTAAAATTCAGTCGGAAATGAATCGCAAAACCGGCACGAATAAATTTCCAATGTTAAATTAGGAGTCTAAATCTGTCATTCAAGTTTTCCTTAAACCATCATAAAAAAGTCAAAAATTACATAAACAAATTTCACTATTTGATAAATCTCACGATTTCTAAAAATTTTCGGCGACCTCTTAAGCTAGCAAGTCACTTTCGGAAGAACATCTTCAAGTATTTGCTGAAGTGTTTCCACTCAAACCAAAACTTGCGGAAGTCTGCTTCCAGAAGTAGTTTGTGGAAGTTATCCCGACGAACTTGCTCCAAGAAATTGCAGACGTGTTTCCACACAATGTGAGTACAGCTTGAAGTAGTTTGCTTTTTTTACGAATGACAGTGTAAAAATGTCTTGTGGTAAAATAAGATTGGCAGCTGCCATCGCAGCATATTTAAATTAAAAGAAACAAATTAAAAAACAAAAACAAAAAGAAGTGTTGGGTGAAAAATTGGGTGCTGCAGCGCGTAGATTTAAGTTTCCAAAATTCATTACTTGAAGAACATGAGATGACATCATGTATTTCATGTCATTATAAAACTCCCACTTGCTAACATTCGGGTGCGTCTATGTCGTTGGCTATTGCTACTCTGTTGAGTACGTGTCCCATTATTCAGGAGAACTTTCTTTATTTTTCAATTAACAAATGGGTTTTTTCACTACTCCAAACGAATTTATTTTTGTCCATTTTTATAAATTTTGAAAAGAACTCAAAAAACAAAAAAACACAAAACAAAACTGAAAACAGAAGAGAATACCACAAACCGTTTACTAACGTATACCCGACTACTTCTGCAAGTCTTCAAAACACTTGTAGTTGACAGCAAGTCGTTCAAGTTACTTCCAGCAAGCAACAAACTCGTGTTTCCACATATGTAATTGCTGCAAGTAACTTCTGTGAGCCGTAACTTCTGGAAGTCGACTTCTAATACGTGTTTACTAGAGGTCTGCATGAGTCCACTCACAGCATACGTAAAATTGAATGTATTCGAATGAATTCAGCTGATTGATTACGAAGCACACAATGAATTGAATGTGTATGAGTGACACACCACACTGTGTCTCATAACTAACGGCATTCAACGAAATGAGCGAGAATAAATAAGTGCGTAAAACGGAATGAAAACTTTGGCGGAGCTGAAGACATTCGCATGTATTCGAGTTGTGGCATAGATTTTGTGTGTATTCATTTCTTTAGCATCGCCCAAACGAAACACACGCGAAATGAACGGAGACAACGGAGCGAAAGCCGACACGGTATGTATTGTATTGTTGTTGTAGTTTAGTTTTTGTTTTGTTTTTACAAGTGTGTTATTTATGTGTATGCTATCTGTATTATGGTTAATAAATTGTTTTCTTTGTGATTAGACTAATAACTGTGAACTTGTGACCTGTCCATAAATGTTTCCTATGTGTTTTTTCAGATTTAATTCAGTTTTTTTTGAAATATACATGTATTTTTTAAAAGAAAATGATTCAGATGAAGTAAAGGAGAAACTTCAAAGTGGCATGTATACGTTAATTGAAAAGAGAGGACGAAGCGAAGTTTGGCAGTTTTTTTCTGTACGCTTTGTGTTCTACGCATTAATAAAAAATCTGTCTTGCATTCGAATACATTCAAAACCAACCCTCTAATTTTTACGCGTTCTCACTCATTCAATTCATTGCTTTTCGTTTGAGTTGAATGAGACATTGTACGACGCTAGCGTACTCACTCACTCAAATAAATTGCGCGTCGCATTCGAATTCACTTAACTCAATTTGCGCATTGTTCATTCGAACGTCGATTTTCTGCCATTCACGCAGATGTTTAGTGTTTACACGACAAAAACTTCTGGAAGCAACTTCCGCAAGAAAACTTGGTAGTGGACACACGGCTTTACACCACTCCAGCAGCATTCCCCAAAAATGTACGGCAAATATTTTGCGCTGTTATAACAACAGCTGTTATATTCGCTCTAATTTCATCTTTACATAAATATTTATATCCACTCGAGAGTTTTACAAGTTAAAAAAAAAAATGTGTTTATCGGAAATATAAAGTGAGTAGTAATGTTATTCCGTAAATTCTTTTATTTATTTATTTATAGTACTTTTGTATATGTACCTACATGTATGTACATATATGTACACACATATATTATTTCAACTTTTAAAATTTGCGGGTAAACTTTTAACGACACAAGGCCTAATTACTTTTGCAAGTGTTAAGATACGAGGGAGTACATACATACATGCATACTAGGGGTGGGATTATTTTCGAATAATATTCGAATAAACATTATTCGAATAAAACGAATAATACTATTCGTTTCTAATAATTCGAATAGTTCATTATTCGAATACCTCACTATTCGAATACCTTACTATTGGAATACCTCACTATATATTCATTAACATCAGGGAGAAAATGCTTTTAAAAATATAAAAATTACATTGGCCCTTCTCATGGTGCATGCACTTGTACATAAACCGATTAGTAGTCCGCTAATCTAAATAAATATTTACCAAAAATATTCGAATAGTGAAGTATTCGAATAGTGAAGTATTCGAATAGTGATGTATTCGAATAGTAAGGTATTCGAATAGTAAGGTATTCGAATAGTGAGGTATTCGAATAGTGAGGTATTCGAATAGCATTATTCGAATAAACGAATAAAAAATTCGAATAAACGAATAAAAAATTCGAATAAATATTATTCGAATTACAAATACCTCTCGAATAAAAGATTTTATTATTCGAATAATTTTTATTCGAATAGTCCCACCCCTAATGCATACATATGCATGCATATATGAGACCGCAATAAATACGCGCAATTAACATTTTAATTATCAAAATATGGCGTGCCAAGCGACAGGCGCGCGTTCAAAAACCCAAATATGCATTTATACACTTATATAAATAAAAATGTATGAGCATCCACGCATGCATGCATACATACATACTAGGGCGGGCCGATTTAAAAATCGCTCATTGCTCTGTGAAAATCGTATTCTAGGGATCAAAATAGGAAACTTTGCCGAAGGAACCATACCACTAAAACGAATTCTGATGTCCCCCAATCTGGGTCGAACTTTTGGGTAGGGGCAAATTTTGAAAAATCCCACTTTGACCCATTTAGAGTGCTCCAATCGAGTCCAAATGTATGACCGACCCCCATTAACTTTGGACGGCCGATCTACCCATGCCAGTGGCACACCCCTTGGAACTCCCCTGGGGGTTCCCCATACAATCATTTCAAAATATCACCATTTTTGGCCTTTACATGAAAAACTCAGCTAAATGGCTATGTTTTTTCTTTATTTTTATTTATTTATAATAATAATATCTATTTTTTCTCTTAAGAAATTTATTTAGTCAGAACATATAATATGTAAATGAAAAAATTAATTTAAGTGAGTTATAGAAAAGAAACTAAAAAGTTCGACCCAAATTGGGGGACATCAGAATTTGTTTTAGAGGTGTGGTTCCCTCGGCAAAGTTTTTTATTTTGATCCCTAGAATATGGTTTTCACAGAGCAATGGGCGTTTTTTTGCCTCCCCACAAATCGACCCGGCCTAATACATACATAATAATACATATGAATATTTGACAAAATACGCAGATGAAGAGCTCCGATTAAATCAATACCAAAGAAAGTACTTCGATCGTCCCCACAACACTCGGTTCCAGGTAACCGGACCCGTGTGGAGTTGCCTGATCTCCGATCGGGCG
>JAYXIM010004086.1:0-40204 GCA_037575425.1 Anastrepha fraterculus | reverse complement strand
TTCATTGCATTTCGTTTCGTAAAATTGCTAATTTAAATCTAAAAAGTGCACCAAAAACCAAAATTAAATCGCTTTTCATCTGCAACAATGCAAAACAATGTAATGCAATGAAAAGACAACGAGTAAAAAATTAATGTAATCTCAGCATAATTGCTACCACATGCCGACTCAAATTACAAATAAATAGATATTTCTGTACAGCCACGCCGACTTGTATGAACGCGCCAACATATGGTCGTGTAATTATGGCCACAAACACATGCACACATAGCCATACTCGTGTATGCGCGAGTATGTATTGGTATGCGTGTATAAACTTGCACAGCTATAATTACGAAATGCGTTTAATACAAAAACACAAATGCACACTCAAATGTGTGTGTGTGTGTGTGTCCAGCTTTTGCATGCCTGTTTTTGCCTCTGAACTGTTGTTGCCACAGCTGCAACATTAAACCGAAATGCAAATAAACAAGCGGCTACGTAATCAGCAACAGCAGCCAACACACCTACATACAAACATACATACTTACATACCTACACAGTGTGTCACCTAAAAGTGTAGTCATTTTAACTCTTCCGTATCTCCGGAAGCTTTAGGAAAACTCTACATAAATTGTTTTTTTACTAAACGCAAGAATTACAGTGGATTCGAAATCCGGCATTAGATAAGCCTGACGGATGATCAAATGGATGGGCCACTAAAGTGTATCCAACAATGTGTCATCAGTGTGTGCCTTACATTTATTTGGCAATTAAAACGTCTTCTTCTTCATTCAGTAATTGAAATGCAAACACTCATTTTAGGGTGATCAATTTGGAGGTATCGAATTTTAAATTGTAATAAAACCACGAAAATTCAAATTAATTGGGCTACATTTATTACTTTTGTGTAGATCCATTCATGGCATTTATTTTTTAAAAATAATCTCTTTCAAATGTTGGCAAACACCCGTTTTGAATGACTCGCTGGAGGGCTTCGGTTGGTATCTCGTGAAAAACTTTAGTAATATTGGCTTTCAGTGCCTCAATCGAAGCTGTTATCCACAGAGTATTTAAAATTTACATACGCCCCCAATTAAAAGTCCAAAAGTGTGATATCACACGATCTTGACAGACGAGAGAAAAATTGATTACCGAAACGACGACGCAGTTAATCCATTGTTACACGGGCTGTATGACAAGTAGCGCCGTGCTATTGGAACCAAGAGAGCTCTAATTCCCGACATAAAAAAAAAGTTTATCACAGCGCGATAGCATTCGACATTCATTGTTATATTGGCTCCAGCCTCGTCTTTGAAGAAATATGGGCCAATGATGCCGCACCAAACCCTTGTTTTCAATGGTAGTAATGCTCGGAGTCGGCTTAAAGCTGTAAGTCCCTCCATTTGTGGAACAACATCAAGACGCACACCACAAATAGGGAGGAGCTCGGCCAAACACCTAACAGAAGTGTACGCGCCAATTATTTATTTATTAATGCCTGTTCTTGAATGGTCCCGGAATGCTTTTGAGCTCAAATATGGTACTTTTACATATTGACATAGAAATTAAGCCAAAAATGGAACTCATCGCTATACCCCATAAGTTGGACTGAGCGCGCGATGAACTCGATGAAAGAATATTGCCGGCAGACCCTTTCCGTTGACACTGAACCCAATTTTTGGAAACAAATTTTAATGACTGACGAGGCACATTTCAACCTCTCTGGCAGCGTGAGTAAACAAAATTGCCGCATTTGGGGAACTGAGAATCCACACGAGATCCATGAAACGCCATTGCATGAGCGGAAAGTAACTGTTTGGGCCGGCATTTGCGCCAAAACCATAATTGGGCCATATTTTTGCCGAGAAAACGAAACGGTCGATGGAAACCAATATCGATGGATGCTGGCTCATTATGTCTGCCCGCAAATGCGTGAGAAAAGTTTACACGATTACCAGTTTCAAATAGACGGTGCGCCATGCCACACTGCGGTCTGTAACGAAAATTCCCAGGACGTCTAGTGTCAAGAAGAGGTGACATCGACTGGCCCCCCAGATCACCTGACTTAACTCCCCCGGACTTCTTTTTGTGGGGTTATCAGAAAAGTAAGGTTTACGCCAACAAGCCGCAGACTATTGACCAGCTTAAGGCAAACATTCGTGCCGAAATCGACGCTATACAACCTGAAATGCTTGGCAAGGTGATGACAAACGCAGAAAAATGATCGCAGTTTGTGGTTGCTAATAAAGGGCACTTGGGCACTTGATTGATATTGTATTCAAAAAATAGTTTTAATAAATTGTTAATAACCAAACCAAATAAAAATAGCTCACTGATACAAATCAGTTGTTTTTTTGTTTTTTAAAGTTATTCAATGTTTTCATACCGACTTAAAACATGGCGCACCCTGTGAAATTTCAAATTGTCTCTCTATGCATTTGTCAAAAATGTATGTACATGTAATTGTTACTGTTAGTTCTATGTAATCCTGTAAGAAACCTCGGCTATTTGATTCTAACACAGCTTTGGAAATATCGACTGGTGTTTCGTTAATATTTCGGTTTTTCAGTATTTCCGTTAATGTTGCATGCTGCACTCTATCAAGAGCTTTTTCGTACTCCCCAAATCACTCGAATATGTTCTTATTGACATATTTACAACTATGCTAAATAATGTAAACAATATTTTCCAAACAGAAGTTTTTGCCATCCTGAAAGTAGCCGAATGGATAATAATCGAGAGGAGATGGAACGGGAAACAGATTGGAGTTTTCAGTGACTGTCAGGCTGCACTGAAGGCCCTAGAGAACGCGAAGCAAACCTCAAAGATTGTTCAAGAATGTAAGAAGAAGCTCAATTCTGTCGCAAGACAAAACACGCTTGTATTAATATGGGTTCCGGGACACTCCGGTGTTCAAGGAAACGAAATTGCCGATGAATTGGCCAACTGCGGATCACCGGTTGCCCCACAAGGGCCAGAGCTAATAATCGGAATCAGTTCCGCAGGAATTATGAACTGGATCAGCGATTATGTAGGCAATCTACATAAAGAGCGTTGGTCCGGTCTAGAACGCTGCAGAACTGCAAAGTGTTTGTTTGCGACAAGACCGAACAGAAAACTCTCAAACTTTCTACTAAAACTTGGAAGGAAAGACGTTCGGTTGATGGTCGATATTATTACACGACACAACCCATGGGGTCGTGTTCGAGATAATTTGGTCATGACACGTTAAAACAAAAGAAGCCGAATGTTTGTATATCTACACCGGCTGCTGCTTTAATTTGCCTATGAATTTATAGTCACTATGCGGGATATGTAATCTGTCTATCAGGACATTACTGGATTACTCAAAAAGTTTTTGCTAGTCACGTTGTTTTACGTATGAGTTTAGATTCTGTAGTACGTATTACGGCATTGGTATTACGGTATTTAAACCTTACATCTATCAGCTCAACAATTCGTATTCAATATTGGTTTATATTAACCCTATTTGGCTTTTGGTCACAAATGTTGGGACCTACAATTTTATGCCGCCTTTGAACGGCAGATGGTTTTTTATGAGAACTGTTTCGGAGGCAGAAATTCACTCTTAGGTTTACCATTGGCTGCCGAGGGGCGACCGCTTTTAGCGAAAAACTTTTTGCATCATTTCATGTTCCATACCCACATAGGATTATAATACTTAATTTCACTTGATTCGAAATGCAGGGTGCACACCTTGGCTGATGCAGTCCGTTAAAGAGCGTACAAATTCACCCATTCCTATTCCCACTTCTGTAGCATAACGAACGACACACAAGCCATACAAGCAAACACAACCTGGTAAGAGGTTAGCTCGATGAAAGAGTTAATGCTGATACGAATTCAGAAGCGGTAGAAAAGTTTTTGTTTCAACTTGAGTGAATTTGTTTTTATAATTTTTACATATGTACATGTAGTCATGATGGTTATTTTTTTATTATAATTTTGCACTGTTTATTGAGCTAAAAATTGTTTCATTGAATTTATTTTAATATTCTTCACTCTTTTTACGAAAATCATATAAATGAAACTTTCAAGCTTTAAACAGGATTAAATTTATATTTTTTTTAAATTTCAAACCTTTTCATCTGAATTTTTTTGAAATATTTTGAATATGCATTTTTTATAGCCCTTTGAATTTTAATAAAGCAAAGTGTAAGTTTTAAGCGGCTTAACAGTCACTTGAAGTTTTAACAATTAATAATAATAATAATTTTTTTAGTAATAATACATTTTTTTACTGCTCTTTCTACTTCGTTTCATAGAAAAATTAGTCGAGATTGATTGAAAAACAGTGCGAGATTAATTGGGAAAAATAATCATCTACAGATTTTATAGATTTCACTTGTGATATGACAAAAAAACCGCAAGATCCATCGTAAATTTTTTTTTAATCAACGCAATTTTTCATCCGCAAGTTTAGCAAATTAATTGAGACCTTCTGCTTTTAGGCTGATTTTGTCTTTGTATTTTCATATCTGACGGTCTCCTCCAAAACCTTCTAGACGAATGCATTAAAACTCATGAAAGCAGTTCCTAATACTTACAAGTCAACCGGTTTAAGAATCCTGACTTTCCACAAAGGCGGCTATTTTGACGAAATGTCTGCGAGAGATGAAAAATTGGGTTCACTTAGGTCTCGAAAAATCCATCATAGACTCTCTACTAAAATTACACAGATGAACAAAAATGTACAGACCTTGAGAATAAAAAACCTAACTAAACTTTCCGAAAGCCTTTCGGATATACTCTATCCGCGTTTGAAATCTCAGTTTTGACAGTCAGTTTTTTCAGGTATTCCGGTTTAAATATACCAAAGGCCATACTTTTTCTTTGGGTTATGTTTGGGTTAGTTAGTTTTGGGTTATGTGAAATCATTTTTTTGCTAAAGTTGTTAACGAAGGCTTTTCACCTGCTAAGCTCATTCTGATACGCAAAAAGGTATCGCCTATTGAATTCTCAGTATTTTGCATATTTGTCGATTTACGTTTTCTGTTTCTTTTTTCATACTTTGTATAGAGCTATGCTATGAAAAAACTGTGCAAATATCGGAACTACATCTTACTTAAGGAACACCCAGTAACCATAATCGTCTAGCTGCCATGGCCGGACATTTATAAGGAAAGTGCTCAGCAGCCTTCTTCTCTAAAAGCTCCTCACAGCTTCTGTAATTAAGTTTGGAAATTGAATGGAGTGGAGTCCCCAGAATTTTCTGCGTCCTGCATCTATTGCACTGTGGCGAAAAGCTTTTCTAAATAGCCCCCGAAGAAATGGAGCTCCATCTGTTCTGCGATTTTCTCAGAAACAAGTTGCGAAATTTCCTTTTAACATCAGTCAATAGGATGCCGATGACCGGGTGGGAAATCTCTGAGATGAATTGGTCGGCCTCTTCCTAGCAAACTCATCAGCAATTTCATTTCCCTCTATGTTTCTATGTCCTGGAGGCCAGATTAGAGAAATTTTACCTGCACAGCCAAGAAATTTGATCGCCTCCTTCCAGGAGTTCACTAGTTTGGATCTGCACCATGGCGTCTTCAGAGCATTGATCGCGGCTTGATATCTGATTACAATATCTCTCTCTCTAAGCATTCTGCATGCCTGCAGGATCGCAAACACTGAAAAACACTAGCAGTATTCGGCAGTTTTAAGGAAATGGATGAATTTGCTGATTTAGAAAACGTCCCTACTCTGAGTTCCGGTTCCATCTTGGAGCGATCAGTGAAAACAAAATTAGCAGTATCGGTATAGATTTTCCCTTCGTTCGATTCCTGCCTACTTGGAATGTAAGAAAGTAATCACTTGATGAAATATTTACCAATACTCGTAGTGCTCAAGTGCTAATTTAATATTTATTGCAAACTGGGCTTCATATCTCGATTTTTTGTGCCAGAAAAGTATTTACCTTTTTCATTGCAAACACTGCATGGAATATCCAGCAACACCGAAATATTGAGCCAGGTGGCGCAAAATTAATAATCCAATTTTGTTTTTGAATACAATTTTTACTTTGAAAAGAATGATTTTGAGTGATGGAAATCTTTATTTTGACCTTTACGCGCCCCATTACTCGTCTGTTTGTTTACTGCAGTTCTCTAGTTCCGAAGTGTCAAATATGATTGATATGCGACGCTATTTGCAAAATTTATAAATCTTCCGATATGGTGATTAATTTTGTGCTATTTTATAGTTGTTGTAAAGGTCATTCAACACAATTTTTTTACTTTACGCTGGACATCTTTGATCTGGGAATTTCATGCGAGTTTATGTCGCCTCACGATGCTCGCTCAATAGTCCAGGTAGTGGCCAAGCAGAGTTTAAGAAGCCCTGGTATCTATTTTGTGGTATAAAATTTATTTGATATTTGGCAAAAAGAACGGAAAATATAAAGAAGAAACAACAAAAAAAGAAAAATTGTTTTATATTGAATTTTAAAACCTAATTCTGTTCATCCCGCAAGCTTTTTAAACTCTCTTCGTACTCTTTATTTTACATGACTGCAAGAATTTTCCAAATAAATATTTTTGATTCACATCAAAGTGAATACACTCTTATGCGACCAACTGTGTAGGACCAAATACGCATAAATGCATTCGCAATGAAATACCTCTACCTAATAAAGTCAGCAATTACGTATGTATATATTATATATATACATACACACGTGTATGTACTCATAATACGCATTGCATGCATGCAACCCATAGTCAAATGACAAATTCATATGCCGGCTAACTCATATTCCTATCTCTTTGAACAGGAACGTACATGCAAAAGCATAGACAAATACAAGAGAATTCCCACCTAATCCACACTCAAGCTTATCGCTTTGGCGTTTGTATGTGTATTTGTATTCTGACCGCAAATCTTGTTCTAATTAATAGAATTTTGAGACTCAAAGCGCGTTACAAAACTATTATGAAAGCATGGGCGGTGGTAACAAAGGCATTACTGGGAAGAAAATGGCAGATAAATTAGCCGGGGAAGGGACGACCACCCTATTTATAGACCGAGCGCCATTTTGTAACATAGGAAAGGGGAAGTTCTTCGCTCTTATTCAGGAAGTAAAGGAAAGTCAAAATCAAACTGGAACACTCAAAATTAATTATGGAAAGTAGATACATAGGGACCAAATTTATCGCAATCCAAGTCAATGATGGGTAATTTTAATCCAAACAGATTTAAATGTTTTATGGAACGAAATAAGAATAATTTTAGAAACATCACAGGAGTTTCAATATATGTAATTGTGCATTGAATAATAATCTTTCTAACCTAGACGTATACACCAATTGAATTTGCAGGTTCTGTAGGGAGAAAAATGAAATCGTGCTCAGCACTGCTGCATAAGCGGCGTAAAACCCTCGGTTTGGCAACTAAGTAATTGCGGGTTTCACTCATAGATGGCTTCAGTTGAATTTTTTTAGGTTTGCAAGTGCAGAAAAAGTGCTCTGCAGTGCCCTCCTTTTCACGTCAAAACAGGCATATTGGGTTCGTCGATGATGCCCATGGTAGCCATATGCTGACCACAGGTGTGGTGTCCTGTGATTAAACCTACCTACGCTTAGGTCCTTTCTGCTAAGTTTTTGAAGAAAAGTCGCTAATTTCCTGTTTGGTTCTTTCACAAAGCGCTTAGCTACTCTGCAGGAGCCCAACTCAGACCAACGCCCTCTATGGGCCCTAGGAAGGCTTCAGAGTCAAGTGGTGTGCTTGTTTAGCAGGCAACTTATTACCTCATTCTGTTGGCGTTGTATGACTTCATTGTTTGAAGTAGCGGTACATCCCCACAATTGAACGCCGTATGGATAATGGGCGTAAAAGGCGAATCAGTAATAACACCAAGATCAATCGACATCATCTCATTCGATCACATCAGAGTGGCTTTAGACCTGGAAAGTCCCCCACCGATCAGATGCAAACGCCAATACGCCCAAGCCTTGGAAAAAACCCATGAAAGGAGAATCAACACACATCATCTTTTAGTCAATTTCAAAGCTGCATTCGACAGTACGAAAAGGAGTTACCTGTATTGCGCAATGTCAGAATTTGGTGTCCCCGCAAAACTAATACGGATATGCAAATGACGTTGCTCAATACCAGCAGCGCCATCAGAATTGGGAAGGACCAAACGAGGTTTCAGATAAAGTGACTCGCAGTCGTGCGACCTGATGGTGGAAAAGATCGTGCGAGCCGCAGCACTCAATCGCTCAGGCACATTTTTTATAAGAGCATACAAATGCCAGCGCATACTGATGATATTGATATCATCGGCCTTAACAACCGCGCCATTTCCAAACTGGATGAAGCAAAGCGAAGGGGTCTCGTCTTGCGATCAAAGAAACAATCAGCAGCCAAGTCCCTGTTGACAGTTTTGATTTCCAGGTCTTCTGCTAACAAGTGCACTGTGGACTAAGTAGGCAAATGGGTAGTAAAGTTCTCTCTCAAAGACCGAAACTCACGTATGGCGCAGAAGCTTTGGCGAGTGTTTCAGAGAGAGATTCTGATGAAAATTTTCTTAAATTAGAATTAAAAATACTTTTTCAAAAACTATTTCTTATGTATATTTAATTTAAAACTTTTATTCAGCTGATGGACTAGCCGTTAATGCTTTTAAAATCATTGTGATTGTAATTCATTACTTTTCCGATTTAAAAAAAAAAAAAAAAAAAATTATTTTGTCCCAAATAATCTAATTTATTTGTTAAAGACTTATGGAAAAAAGCGGAAATTTTTTTTTGTTAAAAACTCTTTGGAAAAAAATTGTTTGTTTTTTTGTAACAATTTTTGAAAAAGATTTTTCTTAACCAATTTTTTTCGCCAAAAATTTTTGAGAAAAAATTTTATGCTTTTGTTGAAAATTTTCGAGTCAAATTTTTTTGTTTTTGCAGTATTAGAAAAAAACAAATTTTTTATTTTCAATAATAGCGGAGACTATGCTTCGTAATCATTGAAAGTTTCACAGTTGGATTTCCATCACTTTTCGGGTTATATTCAAATGCGTACAGCGAACCGTTGAAAGACTTAAGCTGAAGTGAGTTTTCGTATTTTATTTACATATATTTTTGTTTAAATATTTTCTATAGTAACGATTTTTCATTACACCTTGCATTCATGAGTCAAAGAGAAATTGACCACAATGAATTATTTAGTAGAACGGGAGGAATTTCCAGTGCACCCTTTGGCAAATAGTTGCTCGTTTTATTCGGGCCCACATTTCACTGTTTAAATATTTCTAATTTTGCGCACACACATGAAGGTGTCTACTTTAGCTGCATGTGTGTGTGTGTATGTATAGGGGAGTTTATAAATAGTATTATATTACATTGAATTCAATGAATTCTGTTGTGGTTCATTGCTTTGTTTCTAATTTAAATTTAATTTTCAATAACATGCCAACCAGTGGAGCTCAGTAAATCATGTAGTCAGATTAAATTTGCAAGGGATTACAAATAATTGAACATTTAGAATATTTCGAAAGCTGTGTGCGGCAACAAATACAAAAATGTATGTATTTATAACATTATACAGTGGCGAGATAAGCAGCTTAACTAGACCGCAGAAATGGTGAATAAAGAAAATCCTCGAAAGCTATTCTACTTTGCACTCTTATGAAATAAATTTTACGTATTTCAAATTCGAATTTTTAAACAAAGTGTACTTTAGTTGTCGTAATTTTATAAAATAACACAATGGCAAATTTAGTGAATTATTATTATTATTTTTTGTTTTTTTTGCTCATTCACTTGAATGGTGCCATATAATTTTGCAGACCGCCTCATCAAATCTGATAACTGACCATTTAAGGTTTCAGTTAAGCTTTCAATACATTAATAAAAGTTAATTAAATAAAATTATCTCAACATAAAAGTGTTCACAAAATGTTCACAAATGGTAAGTGTGGAATTATTTTATTTAAATATCCATAATCCTCAGCAGTAGTGCATCAATGGACTTCATTCGAACCTTGGCACTGAAGCTCTTTTCAAATTATTAAGTGAACATTTCAACGATGAAATTAATTTCAATTAGAATTATCTGATGTAGGCAAAATCAAGACTGATAGAAAGAAGATTGCGCCCATTAGAGAGTTGTGCAGCATTGCCAACCATTTGCTCTTCGCAATAAATTTAGTGCTTTTTTATACCGAAAATGCGAAAATTTTAAAGTTTCGTGTTAATTTCTTTTTTTTTAGAGCTACCGAAACTTTAAGTTAAAAAAAACTGTATTATTATACAACAGAAGGTTAAAAAAGGCCACTCTGAGAAAATTTTAGTGCTAATGAGAATTAGTTGGTAGTTTGAATTTAATTTTTTGCTTCTTTTAAGGTTATGCAAGAATATTAAATGCCCCTCTCTCAACTCTTCTTAAGATTGAAAACCTTTTTACACATTTTAAAAGGCGTTTGAATTAACTGAATGCCGATAAAACCATAGAGGTGCAATCGTTTTTTCCTGTCCTCAATCTTTAGTGGGACATTGGGCATCAAGAGGTCTATTCATAGTAAAAATAAGCTAAAAAAATACCAGAAAATACTAAAGAAATCATGATGAGATTTTTACAAAACGAGTACCTTATCTAGTTACATAACCTCAAATATAGCAAATAAGTCGTTCTCATAACAAAAGGGTCTCGCTTAACAAAACAAACTCATAAATTAAATTTTACATAAGCATAACACATTTATTTCAAAATACGCACATTTTAAAGACAATTTGTCACACATGCAAAGTTCTTTAAGTGATTAAATAAAAATTTGGTGTTTTATTTTCTTTAAATGGGCATTTTAGTGCGTTTTTATATCCAAAGCTAGGCAACACTGCAATAGCGAGAGAGAGCTTTGACTGCCGAAAACAGAAGAACACCAACAACACCTGCAATCGCGGGCAATGTTACCAGATGTTAAAAAAAAGTAAAGCTCAATAAAACTGAGAGAATTATTGAACTAATTTTTAAAAAATTTATATTTTACAAAATTATAAACATTACATTTTAATTAGAACAGGCTAGAAAAATGTCATGAAGAAAGAACTAAAACTCCGAGACTAAATAACAAAAAAATGCTAAATCAAGTTACGAAAATGGTAATCTGGCCATATTGGAGCTAAAATCACGTAACTCGTTGTCAAATTCGCTGAGGGCAAAGTAACGGGACCACAATAGGCGCCATCTCATTATTCTTTTCATCATGAGGCAAAATATATTTCGTTTTTTTCGATAGCCTGTGCCCATTTCTAAATAAATTCTCCTCTCTGTGCGTAAACAAAAACTTCACCAGCTTTCATTTACGTGCCTTCTTTGGGGCCAGTTTCTGATATAATACTCCTATATAAAAACATTTAACAAATTCTCAAAAAGGTAATATTTTCTAGGTAACAGCTCTATGCTCTTAATGTTTCATTCAATCTGTCATTGTTTGTGGCGCGTCTTTAAATGTGTATTTCTGGCCATATCTTGATGCCGCGCCACTTAACCTTTCTACTTAACAATTCAAGCCAACTTTAGTCAATCGCTTGCTTCACTTGTCTGAGCATTGTTTGGCATTAGAGGTCTGTTCTTTCACACAATGAGAAAAGCCCTCTGTGGATGATTTCCTTCCATCTCCAGCAAATATTTCGCAAAACCTATCTGACTGTTAGTGCAGACTTGGCGCTCGCTTAGACCAGTTCAACGCTAGATACTATTTTCTTAAAAAAGTTATTATAGATATATGTATATTGTAAAAAAAGCAAAAAGTCGATTTTTAGAAAATTAAGCCTTAGTTCAAACTTTTTCTTGCTAGACACTTTCCATTAGAATTCTATATTTCAGTTTTTCCCTGATCTGCTTGAAATTATCACACAATAATTATATTCTAAGTGTTGAGGAGAGTATTTAATCTAGTTTTAACACTTTTTTGGCACTCCATTAAATCTAGGAGATCTTCTATCCACTGCCCACTCTGCCCACTAGAAGCAGTCAATCTTTTCACAGAATTTTTCCAATCCAATTTTGCTCAGATTCTTATGGCATTTTAGATCGATATTTAAATCAATCTTCAACTGTGAATTTTGGGCACCTAAGTTTTTCAGATGATGATGTCGAGCATGAAATATTAAGCTTGATACCCTCCTCACGGACAGAAAGAAATGTCCGGCAGTTATTTGACCGCTAAGATTATCTCAAATAAGTCATTATCTTCTGGAACTTTCATTGATGACTGAAAACTACCAAGTATTTCCGCAATTTTCAAAAGCGGCAATAAGAGTGAAGTAAGTAATTATCGACTAATTTAAAAGCTTTCGACAATTTCTAAACTTTTTGTGAAAGAAAAGATGTCCTTTGCCACTATAAGCCTTATTTCGTGCAATCAGCATGGATTCGTCACTGGATGGATGCAGTTTTTCGCTCGAAATACTGACGAGGTCAAAAGAAAGGTAAATCAGGTGATGATCCGAGTTCAGACATGGCTAGAGAACCATGGCTTAAGGCTGCCACAGAGAAGACGTATCCCATTAGAAGTAGATATTTAAGTACTCGATGTTACTTTATCGACAAAAAGAGTGGTGGTCAAATACCTAGGAGTGCAATTAAACACAAGGCTAACTTACTAATCACACACTAATCATGCTGCCACAAGAGCTGCCAAAGTAAGCGGCATGTTATGTAAGCTCATGGCAAACCTTGGAGGTCCAACTCAATTCTTCTATACGGGCGCGAAATATGGGTAAATTCGCTCTGGGCGGAAAACTCCACAATCTGTGCAACGCACCTGCGCTCTTAGATTGGCTTTTTCATACAGAACAGTATCGGAAGATATTCAAGCACAAGAACGGAAACGGAGATGGGAGGCAAAAATCACCGGAATTCCAGTACCATGCGTCTCCGACATTAGAATTCATACCCTCTCACTTTGGAAGGCAAGATGGAACTGCAAACGGTATAGTAGATGGACAGCAAGGCTAATAACCCATCTATAATAAAAAAATAGGTAGAAAGAAAGCACGTGATGTTAACTACAACCTTACACAGTTTTTGTTCGGGCATGGGTCCTTTCGCAAGTATTTGTGGCAGATGGCAAAAGTGAGCCTACCAAACTGCATATATGGAGACACTGAGTATGATGATGCGGAGGACACCTTTTTTAAATGCGAGAGGTGGAACGTAGGGAGAACAGCTCTGGAACGAGCTATTGGTGTATTTACATCTGAAGAAATTATCGAGAAAATGATGATAAACGAAGAAAAATGGAATGCCGAAAAAAGAAGTGTGAAAGGGAAACTTATGCTGAAGAGCATTGAGCATAGGTTTCTCAAAACAGGTGACTCTGGACGCATAGTGAGTCAGAGAGTGAGAGAAAAATCCAAGAGAAGAGGAGGTGTATTTTTAGTGGAATTACCACACGCGTAATAACGACGGTTACGAGCGAAGGCATTTTTAACCAACCTCACCGCCCAAAAAAAACAAGTGAGTATTGCATTAGAGCCTGCTAAGCAGGGCAGCAAGTCGACTGCATTTACACAGATTTTTCCAAGGTTTTTGACAAAGAATCTCACAACATTTTATTATATAAATTATGTTCACTGGGATTTCACTCACGTTGTTATATTTAAGTCGCTTGTTAGTCATTTGTAAATATTTATTTAATTAAATATATTTAATTATAATTTTAATTAAATATTTATTAAATAAAAAATAAAAACATGGATTTCACAGTGGTTTAAATCCTATTTATATAGAAGGCGTTACGTGGTCACAGTTGATGCTATATCCTTTGAAATATTCACTGCCTGCTCTTTAGTGCCTCAACGAACTGTTTCAGATCCGCCACTCTTTGTGCTATTCATCAACGGCATTAGCAATTGCTTCTCAAAAGCTAGTTTTCTGTTACATGCTGACGATTTAAGAATACTTTCAGTCATTAATAATACAACTGACATGTGCAGGCTTCAAGCAGGTAAGAGACAAATTTGCAATGTGGTGTTAAACATCTCAACTTTCCTTATATATCAAAAAATGCTGTCATGTCACTTTTTACAAAATCCCTTTTGTCTTTAATACTTCTTATAGCATTTCTAGTGTTATACTGCAATCTGTTAGATCTAAAGATTTGGGTGTAATTTTTGAGAGTCGTTTTTCATTAAATATACATATATACACCCTTTTCGGGTGTTTAGCCGTGCTTCTCCTCCTATTTGTGACGTGCGCCTTGATGTTGTTCCACAAATGGAGGGACCTACAGTTTCAAGCCGACTCCGAACGGCAGATATTTTTTATGAGGAGCTTTTTCATTGCAGAAATACACTCGGGGGTTTGCCAATGATTGCCAATGTCGACCGGCATTTAGAAACCGCTATTAGAAAAAACGTTTTCTTCATTTTGGTCATTCACCGATATTCGAATCTCATTAAATAGCCAAATTAATTTCATCTTATCAAAATCATATTCTGTTTCAGGCTTTTGGACGACGGAAGAAGACATCGATTGCCCTTTTATATAAACTTTCTTACACCACCCAGAACTCTTCGTAACGTCTGCTCCTATTGAATGTCCACTTTGTGATTTTAAGAACATCTCCAGTTCTAAGCTGCTTCTTTTCACAGTTCCAAAGAAAAAATTGTTTACACTATTGTCAGGATACGTCGAGATAAAAATAAACTCAAATAAAATTATACTTTAATTGTAAGAAAAGAAATATATACACAAAAATAAGTCAGGTTTGTAGAAAATAAATTCTTAGTTTCCCTAGTTTCAATTTTCTATTACTAGACACTTATTTATCATTAAAACTCTATATCTCCATCAGTTTTTTTATAATTTGCTTCAATAAAACTTCTGATCAGACCTTTTTGTAATAGGTAAAAGCAAGGCGAATCTTTTAAAGGCGGTATTGGTAAATCAGCTGATATATTTTTTTCTTTTGCTGTGTCCATGTGGCTGTCAGCCCAAAATGAAACAAGGCGGATTAATTTTTTGTTCTCTACTTTGCCAATACTTTTCTTTGACAATCAAACGTACAAAACATTGTTGTTGCTCTAATGCTACCTCATCGAATGCGTCTTGGGTAAAAGATTCAAGGAAATTGGATGGGATAAAGGAATAAAAGATAAAGTGACCTAAAAGACAAATACGAATATAAAATATAATCTATTAAACTTAAAGTGGCGAGCTCCTTCAGACAATGAGTTTTTCAATCATAGTTTGCAAAAACCTGAGAGTAGTTATTATCTTAAAATAAATGACATATTAATATTTGTGCTTAGATAAATATACACAAACTCTTTTCAAATAAAAATGAAAAACAAAATGCTGCGCTACAGCTGGTCAACCGTTGCTCCTTGAATTAGCGCCGTGGAATATACAACCTCTTGTAATCAATTGAAATCAATCAGACAAAAATTTTTGATTGAAATAAGTTATTCCGCTCTGCACTCTACTTTTAACGAAAAAAAAAATGAAAATTTGAAGTGAAAAAGA
Source organism: Anastrepha fraterculus (assembly GCA_037575425.1). NCBI lineage: Eukaryota > Metazoa > Arthropoda > Insecta > Diptera > Tephritidae > Anastrepha > Anastrepha fraterculus. The sequence goes on along the minus strand of JAYXIM010004086.1, from coordinate 24,751 downwards.
AATAAGTTATACTTTTTTTATACACAAAGTGATCAAAACAATATTTTGAGTGATAGTTAATAGAAAATTTGAGGTGCATGCAAAGGCCAATATGTGAAAAAATATACCTGTAAAAACTTAAGTTGATATCTTGATTACGTTTTGAGTTATATTCGACAGCGCGGTAAAAAACGTATTTTGAGAAAAACGTGATTGAAGTTTTCAATCTTATTCATCTTTCGCTCGACGCTCATCACTTCACTGACTTTACAAGCACTTTTTAGATTCTCTATTAAACTTGAAACATTAAAAAAAGATTTTTCTTAGATTGTAAATGAATTTTTAAACCAATAATGGAAAATTTGAAAGTACTGGAGGAGCTGCCCCACTTAATTTAAGGGGAGAGAAATACTGGTCTTTATTCTTTACTTTTATTTATGTTTCTTCCTCAGTTCACCAGCAAAAACTAACGTAATATGAAATTTATTTTGCGTATTTCGTAGTTTATTTCACTTATACATACTTGCAATTGGAGGATGAAAATCATTCACAAAAACTGCCAGTGATTAATTTCTTGATTCATTAATTGTAACTTAATAAAATAATTACAATACATATGTACATATATCTATACCGAAAATATTACTTTATATTATGAGCAAAACAAAGGGCAAACATTAATAATTATAATTAAAGCAGAAGTGCATGCAAACATTTAGCTTGGTACTCATTTGCCCCCAGAGAGCCTTTACTTCAGCTCTTTAATCAAGCTTTCATGCCAAGTTGGCATTTCTAAGCCTATTCACCTTGAGTCATCCATTTACTGCATTACATATAATGACATATCTAACGTGATATATACACACATACACACATACGTACATGGCATTATGAGACGTAGCGATTCCCTGTGGATTGGATGAAACATTACCGCCCTTTGGTAACTTTTGTTACTCTGATTTCACGCCACATTTACGCGTTAGAGAAAATCTATGAACGTGAGCGTGTGTCAGAAAGGTGGTATGATTGGAGCATATGTACATATACACATCCATTAAAGTGCTTCCCCTCCACACAGAAGTAATGGAAATACAGTTAAAAGCAAAATATATAGCTTTTTTATGGCTTCCGCCAAAATGCTTGGGTTGTTCGTGAAAACCTTTCGTATCTTTGAAACCATTGGCTTGCAGGTACATAACACTTTTCTGGTTAGTTGGTACTTAGCTCCTTAAACATTTTACTTTCTTTTAATACTCTGTAGGTATACCTAAAGATCGTGTTTTTCATGAGCTAAGTTATAGAACTAATAAATGCCTTAGAACGATAGAAAAATGTATACTCGGAAGATCTACATAAAATATTTAGAAAACACTGGTGTAATTGTTTTTTTTTTTCATTTCCTTTATTGATTGAATTTTTCTTGTATAAGAAACTAACAATAAGTTTACAAGCCTTATGTGCTCCAGCAATAAGTCTCCTTACCAGTGCTAAGAAACTAATTATTTGTTCGAATGAAACATAGGTATACGTACCTAAATTCTTAAATCGGAAGTGAATGTGATGGGGATGAATGAATGGAGGGAGTCAGAAAGAACGAGAAAGGCCTAGTCGCCAGTTTCCCTTAAATCTTCCGTTGTCCGTCACGACGATTGTGTGCGAATGTTTTTTCGGATGTGGCGGAATTGAATGGAAAACCGGAAAGGCCTAATGAAACTACCTTTATCTCTTATGACGATAAGGCCGTAATGAATGGCCGTGATTCCGTTCCCTTCCAGGACGGACCCTCATGAGAGTTGAGATAATTAAGACAGTGCAGACTTGAGTATGTCTTTTTTTCTCAGTGGTGTGTGACCTTGATTTAGCAGTAGATTTCCGACTAATTTATTGGGTTGGTCTTCTAGCTTTCGAAGGTATTTTTTTTTAATTAATTAGTTTTTTGGTCAAATACAAAAATTTAAAAAGCCTATCGGAAGATTTATAATTTTTGCAAATAGCGTCGTGTGTCATTTGTATTTAAAGTAGACACTTGTGAAGTAGAGGGCTGCAATACTGCAGTATACAAACACGCAAGCAATGGAGCGCATAAAGCTCAAAATAAATATTTCCATTACTGAAAAAATATTTTTTTTTTTGTTTTTTTGATTTTGTAAAAAAGTTATGCAAAAACAAAATTGGATGATTAATTTTGCGCCACCGTGCACTTTTTATAAATTACGTTTTTTCCGTATTGATTTTTCCAATTTCCAAAAAATAATTGGCAGTACCAGCTAAAAATTTTTTTTTCCCCCTGATATACGTATTTTGGTATTCAAATGTAATGTGCAATAAAAATCATGTGGCAGCACCAGATAAAAATAATTTTTTATTAAAACTTGTTTAAAAGCTTTTATTTTGATATTCAAGCGAAATCTGTTATAAATTGATATATTTCCAATAAAATTCATGTCAGCGTTGCCATATTTTTGATTTTTTTGCAGTGGAATATAAAATTAATTAAAAATATTTGCTTTGATATCCAAGATGCAATAATTATGTAAATTTTTTTAAATTTATTTTAAGCAAAAAGGTGGCAACACCATGTCAAAAAGGGCACTACCCACAAATCATTAAAAACCCATGAATAACCTCTTTGCTCTAAGACCTTACCTTTGATATATTTCCAATAAAATTCAGGTTAGCGTTGCCATATTCTTGTTTTTTTCTTGTGGAGTATACTCAACTAGCAACAACTACTCAAGATGTGTTAGTTATGTATATTTTTTAAATGAATTCATTTTTTTAACAAAGAGGTGGCAACACCATGCCAAAATTGAGTATTGACCACAAATCATCTAGAACCCTTGAATTACATTTTGAAAAAAAAATGTGGCAACATCATACTAAAATGTGTATTATCCACAAATCAATTAAGACCTATGAACTACTTTTTCGAAAAAAAATGTGGGAACACCATGCCAAAAGGAATATTGTCCATAAATCACCTAAGGTCTATGAATTACCTTTCCCAAAAAGAAACAGGTGGCAAAACCATGCCAAAATGAGTATTCTCCACAAACCATCTACGACTTGCAAACTTCCGTACGATGTAAGAAATTTAGAAAAAGGCGAATTTAGTTTTTGAGTGAAGAATATCTACGTTTTTACTACATACACATACATACATATATTTTGTGTATTACATGCACTGCCCTAGGAAGTACGTGCCTTACTCAGCTTGTACTTTCATACCGCAACAGTCACACAAGTCGTTAAAATTTCAGATGAAGGTTTTTTAAGACCACATCTTTGTTGTAATTTGTAAGCATAAAACATTCAAGACTTAAAATAAAGCAAATTGTGCAGGTACACAGCGCACACCTACAAACAAATATGGTTTGCTACTCGTGTACACACATACATATCCATACAAGCGCTCACTAGGAGAACAATGGATTCACGTTCAAACTTCATAATAGTGCAGGAACAGGTGTTAGCAATGGAGAATATAGATAGATATATACACACACACTTTCGTATGCATGCATACACATGAGAGTGTATTTTTGTTAAAACATTTCATGTAAGTAATTGAGATCGTGTAGCAAGTTTGTTGCACTCGCAGGCGCCATTTGAGTGTTGTAAGGGAGTTGATAAAGAGGCAATTTCTATGCTCTCATATCTGTATAGTATATTTAGAACAACATCCGCAAATATGTGTGTACATACATATGTATGTATTAGTGCGTGTGCAAACATAATATTAAATGCAACTTTAACACACAAGAAGGTTATTATTACTGCAACTCCTGTTGGGTAATTGCGTATTGTACTAGTCATTAGATAGGCTAATTAGTAGAGGCAACATAGCGTATACGTAACATGCGGATAGGTTTATGTAAATGGCACAAATTTATACAAGGTGACGCAAAATTAATCACCCTACCGGACGATTTATAATTAATTGCTGAAAATGGCGTCGTACGTAAATCATATTTGATACTTTTTAACAGACAAACACATAAGCAATGGAGCGCGGTAAGGTCAAAGATATCCATCACTCAAAAGAATTTGCTTTTATTTAGTAGAAAAGTTATTTAAAAGCAAAATGCGATGATTAGATATTTTTTATTTTTTGCCACCTTGTATGATATAAGTATGTAGTGCTCACCCATTCATACGTATATAGTTATTTCCTGTTACTGGTTGCAGAATCCTGAATTTATTCAAGCAATTGCATCATTTGGTATATTTTATTTTAAATATTTGAAGACAACCACGAAGCAACGGAATTTGGACTTGAATATTTGCGTAATTATTATTATATTCCTGATTCCTTTCATAGTTGGAGTACGAATTGTCACACATTTGGTGTAGGGTTCGTAAGTTTCGTCAAAGATGGCGAGATAGCAGGTAGCACAAAACGAGAGATAATAAATACACGAGGTGCGTTCCAAAGGTATCGCGAATTTTGTGTTTTTTTCAAAAATTATTTATTTTATTTATTTATTCATTAATATCTATTTTGTCCCCTTAAAAGTAATCCCCATGAGATATTATGCACTTGTGCCAACGTTTTTTCCAGTCTTCGAAGCACTTCAAAAAATCATTTTTTTATCTTGTTCAGCTCTTCCCTCGATGTCGTCTTTATCTCGTCAATCGTAGCGTAGCGTTGTCCTTTTATGAGCCTTTTCAGTTTCGGGAGCAAGAAAAGGTCACAGGGGGCCAGGTCTGGGGAATAAGGTAGCTGTGGCATCATTAGTGTGTTGTTTTTGGCCAAAAAGTCGCGCACAAGCAACGATGTGTGAGCAGGGGCGTTATCGTGATACAAGAACCAATTTTTGCGCATAACTTCCAGGCAATATTCCTTATTGACCACTTTACCCTGTGGCAAGAACTTATGATGCACAACGCCCCTTCAATCGAAGAAAACGGTAAGCAAAACTTTTACATTCGACTGAACTTGGCGCACTTTTTTCGGTCTTGGTTCGTGCGCCAGCTTCCATTGAGATGATTGAGCTTTGGTTTTCACGTCATAACCATCTGGAGTAAATTAAGGTTGTCGTGGACAGAGTCCAACATCTCATTAGCAATGTTCATGTGTTGCTGCTTTTGGTAGAAATTGAGCAGTTTTGGTACGAATTTCGCGGCGACCCGTCTCATGCCCAAATCAGTATTTACATTGTTAACACCCTGTAACTTACAACTGAATAGAACAAACAAAATACAGCAAATGAATTTTTTAGTGTGAAAGGTCACCTTGATAACAAGCGTAAACCTTAAATGGGGTGATCGATACTTTACGAGAAAATCGATCACTACAGCCATATAGCGAGAAAATAATGGATTTCTTTTTCCGCCAAACTAATACTAACTCTTAGTTATTAATTATATCAGTAAAAGTGCTCTACACTGCTCAGAACCTAATTGTACTTATAATGAATGATGATCTTTGTCAACTTGTTCATTACCCAATATGGGCATAAAACTTAATAGTAAAATGGGTTCAGTTTCCTCTAAAAACTTAATATTATTTTAAAAATTTCTACTATTAAACATTTTTTTTATTCAAAATTTCTACTTTTTCTAATAACTCTCTTTTCACATTACACTACACAACAATTTCGGGTCGCTAAGGACAAGCAACCCCTTTTCCAAGGAACTAAAATATGCAATTACCGACCGAGATAGCAGCTTAAAGCGTTTCTTATAATGAACTGTGGAATTATTTGATATTTTAGTTGCCATAAACTTTTACGTTCGCAGACGGTGATTTTGTGTGACCCCTAATGAAATTTCCCGAGGAATGATTTTGAAATTCTTTAGTCTTCTAGAGACCTCAAAATCTATTTTTTTCGAACTTCCGCAAATATAGGTCAAAACTAGTGAGTAGATTAGGAAGCAAGTAGATTAAAATATACTACGAAAATATTTCTTATAAAACTCTACCAAATATATTCAAACTAGGCATCTTGGCCATAATAGTATTATAACCACTTTTTCGAAAAGCGCCCGGTAGGTATTATTTAAAAGATAATTAGGCTTTAACACGTTCGTTACTAAGCGATACATATACTTATGTATATCAGCTGGGGTTTCACGTAGAACCGCCGATACAAACATGTGACGCTGGTCTAATTTAATTCAGTTATAACTCCATTAGCTAAATATTACTTGAATGAAGCCACCGACTCCTAAAACACTCAGGCTAAAAAGCTATTGTATTTAAAGCGGCCGCCGTAGCCGAATGGGTAGGTGCGTGATTACCATTCGGAATTCACAGAGAGGTCGTTGGTTCGAATCTCGGTGAAAGCAAAATTAATAAAAACATTTTTCTAATAGCGGTCGCCCCTCGGCAGGCAATGGCAAACCTCCGAGTGTATTTCTGCCATGAAAAAGCTCCTCATAAAAATATCTGCCGTTCGGAGTCGGCTTGAAACTGTAGGTCCCTCCATTTGTGGAACAACATCAACACGCACACCACAAATAGGAGGAGGAGCTCGGCCAAACACCTAACAGAAGTGTACGCGCCAATTATTTATTTATTTTTTATTTAAAGCTTTGGAAAGAAAAAACGGTGGATAGTCAAGGAGAACATAGAGACATAGGGCCAGTTAGACATGTGAGAATTTTCCGGATTCCTCAGCAAACCCAAAATTCATAGCCTTGCTCGAGCAAATGCAGGACACTCATGGATTTGCTCTGTAATAACACCAGCCATCAACCGAACGACGTTTCTTCAAGTTTTAGAAGAAAATACGACAGTTATCTGTTCGGGCTTGTGACAAAACACTTTGCAGTTCTAGACCATACATATTTATATAGAGAATTTCTACAATAGATAAGTCATTTAACTAAGCCTTAGCATAAAGAAAAGACACACATTGTCGCCACCCTTAGTAAAAATCGTGAAGGGAACGCTATGAAAGTTGTGTGAACTAAACTAAAAAAAGTAGAAATAATAGATTAAAAGACAAACAAAGCAAGACTGAGTCTTGTCGAGGCCCTATGCTCCCTAGTTGAGTTAGCAAAGAAGAAAAAAAAAGTTGATGAGAACAGGCTCTGTTCTTGTACAAAAATGGAAATTGCTACAACACACAAGGTCACTATGGGGGAACAACAAATAAAAAGGAACTAAAATGTCAAAACCAGTTACCATAATTGATTATAAATTGAATATGCCAGGTTTGACAGATGCGACCTAAAAATATTTCTCCATTCTAATACGTCTAGGATGATGGAACGCATGCTGGCAATATAATTTTGTACGCGTCCGTGAAGATATTATCCTTCTACATACCTATTGATGCTTAGCCGTCTACAACTCGTAAGCACATAAAGCGGATACTTATTTATCAAAAAAAATTAACTAACTGTTTTCAAAAAAGAAAAGATTGGCAACTTCTTTTATGTGCGATGGTTGCCGAAGTAAAGGCCAAGCAATTGTCCTATATCCATGTCTTAGATATTAACACAGCGATAAAAAAACTGTATTTTTATTTAGACATAATATATTGTAAGTTTAGTATCTTTGAATAAGACTAAGTTATAGAAAACCCTACAGTTTGCGCATCAAATAAATGTGATCCTGGCCTATAAAACAATATCTACTATAAAACCAGCGTAACAAATATGTGACAGCCACCGTATGGGTTGGTGCGTGACAACCATTGGGAATTCAGAGAGAACGTAGGTTTGAATCTCGGCGAGAGATCAAAATAAGGAAAAAGTTTTTTCTAATAGCGGTCGCCCCTCAGCAGGCAATGACAAACCTCCGAGTGTATTTTTGCCATGAAAAAGCTCCTCATAAAAAATATCTGCCGTTCGGAATCGGCTTGAAACTGTTGGTCCCTCCATTTGTGGAGCAACATAAAAAAGAACGCCACAAATAGGAGGGGGTCCTCGGCCAAACACCCAAAAAGGGTGTACGCGCCCATTATATACATATATTATTAAAAAATTACTATGTAATGATTTTTAGTTTCTAGGATACCCAGTGCTAAGCAAAAGTAACATTTCTAGCCAAAAATATATAAATTTCTAGCTGGTCTGTGATGACGGATTGCTTAAATCCTCTTGGTAGTGAGCGTGTTAAGAACATTTTGCCCAGGCATGCAAAAAGCTTCGTGGCTTAGAGGACACCCCTACTTTCATCCTGTATTGAAACCATTGCTCCCCAACAGTTTCATTTCGGCACAAGTAAATTATGTATTTAATATTGAATCTCAGATTTTGCTTAGAAAACTTGCATTTTCTGGGAAACAGCAGAAAACAACAACTACTAATACAGCCTATCATCCACCATTTAATTTATTCTCTTTGTACTTAACGAAGTAACTTATTTTCTGTATTAGCTAATCCCGCTAATAAAGACATAGAATTATTCCTTAAGTTCGGTTAATTTGCAAAGATTTATATTAAATTTCCTTGAACTTGTAAATTTCAAAGAATTGCCAACTACTTAAACCCTCAAGTAAGCACACCGGAATAAACCATGAGCCCGCCAGTGAAAATCAATGAAAGCAAAAAACCGCTAAGAGCATTGAAAGGAAACAATAATAAGGCAAGAAAAAATAAGCTGTGGAAACAACCTTACGGAAGCCTCCGAGCTACCGCCTCACCCAGTGAATCATTAAGCAGCTGTCTAAAGTCAACCAGTACAGCTGACGCCCTTTTTTGGCAATAATAACAAAACACCCAAAACCACCTAATTTCAGAATACAAAAAACATCAAAATATAAAATAAAAACTAAGTCAAAATCAAGCGCGCAGAGGAACACAGAAATTGTGAAGGGAACATTGAACTTCTTAAACTCTGCACTTATTAATTTATGGAAAGTTAAAATGAGCCTTTCATTCGAACGCCCGCCTCCATTTGTGCAAAAAGTTGAAAAATGCGCGTATAAAAAATTGTAAGTGAGCGAAGCGTGAAATATTCGCCGTTAAATTGGACCAAAGATAGCTGACTCAAGTAAAACAATAAAATAAACAGAATTATGTGTGCACAGCATACATAACAACAACGCTTTGTGGAAGTCAAAACTTCTTCAATGCACTTGAACGGACTAGAGTTTAATTCCGTTTTATGTCCGTAGCCAAGAGGTGAGCTATCAGCGCGGTCAGCAGTTTAAACAACTTCATTTTTATTGCTTTCTCTTCTTTGTGCCATCTCTTTGCGCCATTGAAAATAAATCTTGATAAACTTTAGTTTTTTATCTTCGTTTATTTTAACTCATATTCAAACTCATTCTCGACCCCATGCAATAGAGTTGTGGATGGCCAGAATTTTTCAAGCGCTCAGACAATATTGCCCATTGTACTTAAGGGATCGCTAGGGTGGGAAGTTATTGCTCTTATGAAAATTTCAGAACTTTTTTTATGAAATTTAGCAGTTTGTCGAGGAAAGAGATGTAGCTTGTCCAATCTCAATCCTATATATCTGATCAAGAAATGTACCATCTGAATTTGGTGCAGGCCGGACAGCGTTAGAGAAAAATGTCTCACTTTTCCAACGAGATGTACACAACGGGTCGTCGATGAAGCCTATATTGACCATATGTCGCCTCCATGGATTTTGTTTTGCAATTGGACCTATCAGAAGGGATTTCGTTATCGCCCTGTCAGGCCTTTTCAGGAAACACTTTATTATTTTGCAGTTGTCAGTACTCAGCTCTGACTGAATTTTATTAATAAAATGCTTGATATGCCCGACTGTACCCGCTCTGCTTAGCACTTAAATTAGCTCCGGCTCAATTTAATGCTTCACAGAATCGCAGTTCACCAATTCCACATGGATTTTGTTGCGTTGAACACTAAAGTGTCTCGGCATTCCCATAAGTTCAAGCTCTTTCCAACTCGCAACGAAGTTGAGTCTTAATTGACATTCCTGGACTATTTTTAAGAGTTGCGATCGGTTTCTAAGGCTCCTAGGAAAGCTGGGCAGTCACTGCAGACTCTCACCTTATGTCCACACCACCTTTCGCCAATTCTTTAGTCAATCTATGAAACCATTACACAGCAGAGTACGTGAAAAGTACGTGGTCTAAAGAGGTCAGTAATTCCATGTATAATTAACCGAATGAGAAAAAATTAAGATGCTGTAGATGAGAATGAACTCCAAACGCATTGTGACTATCTCTTTCATGGTCAAAGCAAGCAAAAAAAAAGTTTAACCACCAAATATATTTTAGATAAAATAGATGCCGTTAGTGAATCATATCTGCGTACTACATCGCATCGAGTCATACTTTACGGCGACTTAAGGGTGATTTTATGATTCGAAAATATAATAGTTGAGAATTTTGAGTTTTGGTGAAGTCAGTTATGCGTACAGTGTCTCAAAATGAAAATAAAAAAGAGAAAATTTGAACCACCCAAACGATCGCTAAGCTCTAATAAACTACCAGGAAAGTTACGCTGTTATTTGGTTCCATTCGAAAGCAACCATCCATTACGAGCTACTGCCATACGAACCTCACTCCCTTTTTGTGCTCAACGTCAAGACAACGCCTGTATACCAAATATACATAATGTCCTTTAATTCTGGGTGGTTTGTAAGGTCAGTAGTTACCTACATACAAAATATAGGGTTTGTACGTTCCAATATCTAATTCGGTAACCTGTTTCCTGTTAAAATATGGTCGTCAAAGTGGGTTTCGGATTATTTTTCTTCTTTATTGCGCGAACAGATAGTGGATTAATCCAGGTTTTGTGGTCCCAAGCTAGGGCTGCTACCTTTACTTGCACGCTGGAATTACGAGGCATATGGGCATACCTTAGTAATACGTTTATACCACGAGCCGCTTGATGCCCGACGGACGTCAGCTCTAGCCGCCACTAGTCTGTAGTCAGGCTCTACTGGGTGCACTGCAAGCATCACTCTTAGGATCATTGCTCTTACTAAGCCTCGTCATCGCGGTAAGATAAAAATCCCTCGAGAAGGAACGCCTGTTTACATGCACATTTATTGACGGGCACGAAGCTCCAAGACCTCGAATGGGAAGTTCTGCCTAGTTAAAGCTTTGAACAATACCAAGATCAAAGTAGTAATAGTAAAGTTCTGTTGAGAACCTCTTTAGACATAGACTGATTGCATATAAGGGACTTACTTCTGATCTGATCTTCTCGTGGCGCATAGGGTTCTACCGATCTCAATCGGTGCAGATTCTTATTGGGTAGGGTGCCAGAAATCTTCGTTTCTTATTTTTTCTGGTCATCTAATACCAAAAATTCTTCGCAAATATTTTTAAACTTTTTTGTTTTTGAATTTTCTATTCGATAGGGGTGAAGCCCTTCCATGTTTCGCATACATAGAATAGCATTGATTTAACGAGAGTTATGCATGAGATTTCGATACTTTCCTCAGCACACCAAAGACCGAATTTTCATCGTTAATTCTTGTATATATCTTCGTCAGCACCGCTTTTGGCTTTGATAAAACTTCCCAAACATACAAGGCTCTGTACGCTTTTAATGCATTTATCGCCTAAAGAGAGCGTTGGTGATGGCATAGAGCAGTGGCCACTGCACATTACTTTCGTCTTCCTTGTGCAGGGTGGGCCATATAGCGTTTGCTTTTTGAACCACATATTTTTTTGAGAATGGTAACACAAATGACATGTCAAATGTGTTCATAATTTACTTAAAGGTTTCACATTTACGAAATGGGACGCTCTAAGCTTGAACAAAATAGGGAAATATTGAAAACCTATTTCCAAAGTGGTGAGTCTTCTTCTTCTTCTGCGGTTACAGTAAATGGCGAGTGTTACCGTGACATGCTCAACGAGTTTTTGTTTCCAAAAATTGAAGAGGATGAGATGGACGAAATTTGGTTTCAACAGGACGGTGCAACTTGTCACACTGCCAAAGTTACACTCGAACTTTTGGCTACCGTTTTTGAATTCCGATATCAATTGGCCATCTCGGAGCTGTGATTTAAGCCCGTTGGACTATTTTTTTGTGGGGAGCCGTTAAGAACAAATGCTATGCGAACCATCTAGAGACGATTGATGCTTTAAAACACGAAATCGAAGTTGGCATTCATAAAATTGGAGCCCTAACAATCGAAAATGTGCTTAAAAATGGGGTTGATCGAATGGCCTACTGTAAAGCCAGTCGTGGCAGTCATTTGAACTATATTATTTTTCATTCATAAATGACAATGTTCAGTCTGCAAAATAAAAAAAAAGTTTGAAAAAATAGTGATTAGTTTTTTTTATAGCCGATTCAAAAAGCAAATTTTACATGGCCCGTCCTATACTTATTTCTAAGCCTGTCGCTTTGCTATGATATACTAATTGAGTAGAATTTGTTTCCAGAGCAATTAATCTGTGTTTGATTATGCATAGGTCAGCGACATATTCAAGATCGTCGAGGTGTAAGAATGGCGTCCATTGTATTCTGCGGCTTCCGTTCATTGAGGCACGCATTACTTCGTCTAAACAGAAGATAAATAGCATTGGCGACAAAATTCAGCCCTGCCGCACTCCAGTTTCTCTCCTAGATGGCTTCAGTTGAATTTTTAGGTTTGCAGACGTAGTAACAATGTAAAACCCATTTTGTTATTTGATAGTTGGCAATTCAGCTGTCAATCAGTGAAAAAAGTTGTTTGATCGGTTGCGTAGTTTTCGTTTAGCGTTCGTTGAAAAATGGAAAATCAAAAGGAACATTTTCGTCATATTTTGCATTTTTATTTCCGCAAAGGGAAAACCGCATGGCAAGCTCATAAAAGGTTATGTGCTGTTTATGGTGACGAAGCCTTAAAAGAACAGCAGTGTCAAAATTCGTTTGCCAAATTTCATTCTGGTGATTTTTCACTCAAAGATGAAAAACACTCTGGTCACTCAGGTGAAGTCGATGACGCCTTAATCAAAGCAATAATCGATTCGGATAGTCACAGTACAACACGCGAGATTGCAGAGAAGCTTCATGTATCACAAAATCAATTAAAAAAACGTGTCTATGTTCAAAAACTCGATTCATGGGTTCCTCACGAACTGAAAGAAACGCATTTACCGCATCGCATTAACATTTGCGATTTGCTAAAGAAACGCAATGAAAATGATCCATATCCATTTTTAAAACGACTGATAACTGGCAATGAAAATGTGTTGTTTGCAACAATATCAAGCGGAAAAGATCGTGTAGCAGGTCAGGTGCACCAACTCAAACAACATCAAAAGCTGATATTCATCAAAAGAAGGTTTCGTTATCAGTTTGGTGAGATTACAAGGGAATTGTCTACTTTGAACTCTTACCACCCAACCGAACGATCAACTCTGATGTCTACATTGAATAACTAACGAAATTAAGCAATCCAGTTGAAGAAAAGCGGCCGGAATTGACAAATCGAAAAGTTATTGTATTCCATCATGACAATGCAAGGCCACACACATCTTTGGCCACTCGGCAAAAATTATTGGAGCTAACCTTGCACTATCTGATTACTTTTTGTTTCGATCTTTACAAAACTCCTTGAATGGTAAACAGTTCAATAATGCTGATGATGTCAAAGCGTAGTTGATTTAGTTGTTTGCTAATAAAAACCGGAAGCTTTATGAACGTGGGATTATGACGCTGCCTGAAAGATGACAAAAGGTCATTGATCAAAATGGACAATACATTACAGAATAAACTTATTTAGCTCCATGAAAAAATTTTATTTAATTTTCTAAAAAAATGTGCAATTACTTAGTTAGCAACCCAATGGTATTAGATCAACTAAAAAGTTGTGATATTTTTTCGCTTTATATTGGCGATGAAGTAAGATATTTAGGACTTAACATTTTGATTGAAGGTAATTTTATAATTCCGCTATTGAATCATCACATTGTTAACCCTTCTTGAGTCAGATGTTTTACCATTACGTAAACCTAGCAGAGACTTTATAGATATATATGTAATTGGCGCATACACCCTTTTTGGGTGCTTGGCCGAGCTCCTCCTCCTATTTGTGGTGTGCGTCTTGATGTTGTTCCACAAATGGAGGGACCTACAGTTTCAAGCCGACCCCGAACGGTAGATATTTTTATGAGGAGCTTTTTCATGGCAGAAATACACTCGGAGGCTTGCCATTGCCTGCCGAGGGGAGGCAGACTTTACAAGGCGATATTTAATGCTGCGTGAGGATGCATACCTATTTGGCGTGATAGAAGCAGTTCGTTGTGGGTGAACCCCTTTCTATCCCTCCAAATGTACAAATAAACTTTTTTCGCTATTAATCTGAGCTTGGCGATCATTTGGCTTGGCCCAGAGTAATTTTAACAATATATTTTTTGCTTGTGAGCCGTAAGCCCTGGCAGCTAGTGCTGATTTTTTTTTGTGAAATAATAATTTATTGTTATTTTCCATATATTAAATTAAATTAATTAATTTTTTGCTTGATATTTTTGTATATGAGCCATATTAGATCACAAGTTGCAGCTTCTGAATTTTCTTTATTTTTTATTTACAGTAATAAATTTTTTTTATTTATTCAGAAATGAGCTCACTTCATTACATTTTTGCAAAGAACTGCAAAATTAGTTATTTTGCGTGACTACGTGTTGTACCCATACATCGAGCTTCTTTTTAAGACTAGCCTTCCAAAAATGGGTCCAATGCAATACCAGAGTATGCCTCACCTTCAACGTCCTTTTGTACGAAAATGGAATTATTGTATTACGTTCATAAAAAGCATAAAAATTTGCTGGCCACACACGTCGGCTTTTCGTATTGGCTGTAGTAGTGCTGAACACGTATCAAATTTCAGCTGTTTTTATCATTACTTTGGAAAGCTGTAATACACAGCTGGTTTCGCTAAACGCAAAAGTTTCAAATATTGTTTTACCAGTTGGCCAGAAATTCCCAACCAAATTTGTTTCACATCCCAAACAATGTATGTCAATACCTTCTTGGCCGATTTCTGGGCACGAACTCGAAGGGTTCACACCACTCTTTCGCCTCGTGTTTTGATTTAGGAACATGAGGACAGACCCAGGGGTCATCCCTAGTGATTAATCGACGCATAAATCCACTTAATCCTTTCCACGTTCTAAATGCTGCTGAGAAAGTTGCATTGGAATGTGTTTTTGTTCCACTTTTAGTGAATGCGGCCCCAGCTGTACACACAGCTTAGTGAACTCCAATACTTCAGTTAAAGTACTGCCTCCACTGCCTAATAAGATGCCTAAGACTTTCACTAAATCTCTTACAGTCACTGGACGATTTTCCTATACGATATCCCGTATTTTTTCAACAATTTCTGTGGTTGTTGCTGTTTTTGGACGTCCTTTACGGGGATAAACTTTGCGGCCAGTACGACCACGTTTAAATTCAGCAACACATCTTTCTACTGTACTAATTGATGGCAAAAAGTCCTTATACACTTTCAACATTTGTTCGTAAATTTCCTTTGCTTTAAAACCAAAAAAAATCACTGCACGATACCTGATTTTTCTTCATTGTAGAAAACTCTCTAACACATCGATACTAAATGGCTTGTAAACAAAAAATGAATTGTTGATGTTGTTGTTGTTGTTGTTGAGGTGGTTGAACATTTCCACTGAAATACTCCTAATTAGTGACCAGCACCGTTTTACTACCACTATCTAGTATGATGATGTATTTCTTTTTTTTTTTCCAAGTCAGATCCATTTAGTGAGGTCCATGTATAGCAGCAAATTCTTTATCTCGATGTCTGATATCTCATTAATTTGCTGCAAGAAAGGCTTACCAAAGGAGCGGAGTCGTGCCCTAGCTAGCCCCAGACATTCACATAAATAGTGGAAAAGACTTTCCTTCGCCCCTTCCGCTTGACAGCTTCTGCAGATGGGATTAAAGGGTAGGTTGAATCTAGCTGCATGATCCCCTATTTTCCAATGGCCTGTAAGGCTTGCAGTGATGCGTGAGATGTTTGGCCGAGAGCATCCTAGCAGGTCATTCGTCCTTTGGATTTTATATGATGGCCATGTGTTTTTTGTTGTAATACATGTAGTTAGTTGCTTCCATCTTCTTTCGGCTAAAGCATGATAGTGTGAAGCAATGGATGCTTTTAATGTGTTGAGTGGGGTGAAGACTGCCACTGCCTCTGCTATGTCTAGTGTCGAACCTTTTCTTGCTAGCTCATCCGCTATCTCATTGCCCCGTATGCTCCTATGTCCGAGAACCCATATCAGAGTAATTTCAAGCCAATGGCTGAGCAGTTCCAGCTCCTCTCTACACTGTAAGACCAGTTTGGATGAAATGTAGTTGGAGTCTAGGGCCTTAATAGCTGCTTGACTGTCTGAGAAGATAGCTACTCTTGCACCAACTTCCTTGTAGAGTTATAGGGATTTGCATGCTTCTCTGATCGTTAAAAGTTCTGCCTGGAACACGCTGGCATAGTCAGGAAGACGAATTGACTGAGATAGGTTGAGTGGCTCCGAATGGAAGCCAGCTCCCACACCACAGTTCATCTTAGAACCATCGGTATAAATATCGATATCGTGTCTTCCAATCACCTCTCCTTTGCTTCACTCGGCTCTCGGTGGAAAACGTACCGTGAAGCCTTTCTTGAAGTTGAGGTCGGGGACTGTGTAGTCTGTTCTGTTTTTGAGCAGCGAGGGTCCCTGTAGGAGGATCTTACTGTGACCGTACGACCTTGTTGTCCAGCTTCCTATGTCTCTGAGTCTCACCGCGCTACAAGTAGCTATTGTTTTAATGTGTAAATCTAATGGCAATAAATGTGTTAGTACATTGAGCGCTTCAGTAGAACTGGTGCTAAGCGCTCCTGTAGTTAAAAATGAGTTGACATAGTAAAACAAAATTTACACTAGTAGCAACGCCCTATCTTATCGAACAGACAAAACTTTTTGAACAACCTAGTAACAACCATTAAATCCCCGTTTAGTAGGCCACGTTGTAGTACAGGCACATATCCAGAAAGATGGCTCACTAAAAACGACTACCGAGAAACGCTCGCAACTTTTTACTCATCCTTTGTTTTTTTTGTTTTTTTTTTTTTTGAATCCATTCATTTATTGCAATCTTCTTTCTAACATTCACCAATATTTGTACTTAAAACTAAAACAATTTATTAAGCCTTTAGCTAAGAAAATTTTTCCCAGTGTATTTTATATTCCTTAATTCGGTGCATCAAACCACGTCCGCATACAATGGACTGCAGTCATACAAAGCAATTCTCAATTTGTATTTAGCAGTTGTGCTCGCTAGAGCTGCTTGCCATTATGACCAGCCATTACCAATACAAAAGTCGCTGCCACAACAGCAGTCATAACCGCAAACGGTCAACACAATCGTACAAAAAGGAGAAAATATCGCTTAAGTGCTTATACTTATACGCTGGTATATCGTGAATGGCGTATGCAAACACACACACAAACACATAAAAGTAGTAGATACGGAAGAGTAGCAGCTGCCAGTGCCAGTATGCCGCACATCAGCGCAATAACAACAAATACTTAGTTGTACTTGTACAATTCAACTGTTTACCCACTACTGGTTAGAAGGCTAGGGACGCTGCTGTAGCCATTTGCTGCTGCGTTCGGTCGTTATTGTGGTTGCAAACAGAAAAATTATACCTCTTATACAAATCTTGATTTCTTTTATTTTTCTTTTATATTTTTCTACATACTCTAAAATCCTTTGGCCATTGCTTTTGCTTTCCTCGAGCCACATGATTCTTTGTTGTTTCGCTTGTTTCAGGATGTTTTATAATACACTTGCATATTATCGTTAAGCCACCAGCCTCCTTACGCCTCCTTACGCCGCTTTTCGCCGCTTCTCGCCTCCTTTCGCTGAACAATACACTTTCATTAACACTCGACACGAATGCTGCTTATGTACTTTAACTTCACTGCACCATTTTGCCCCTTTAATCCCTCATTTGCTGTGTGTGTGTGTACAATGTGTGTATGTATGTATGTATTGTATTCTTGCAACAGGCATACCATACACATTTTGTTTCGCATTCTCTTGGCCTCTGTTTCTCCACTCTGAATTATTTAGATCCAAGTCGTCAACGCTACAACTTACCCACAATGCTGCTGTTTTGGTATTTGAGTTCGTTTTTTGTTTTTTTTTTTTTGTTTTTTGTTCATCCTTTTTTAATTTAATCTTGTTTTGTTATTGTTGTTTAAGCTGCTGCCGTTATGGAGGCAAATAAAATACGACATGTTTATGCAATTATAAGTAGAAAAGAAATGTTCAACATTACGCTTTTGTTAGGCGAAATTACCAGCGGCAATGGCAAATCGCGTTTGTACTCGCACTTTCGCGCGAAGCTTTCATGTTGAGGTCGCTCGAGAATGTTGTTGAGTTTAGCCACGGAGAATACGAGTAAGGCACAAAGCATAAGGCATTACAAGAAATTGTGTGAATTTTTCATTGTAATAGCTGGTGACTATACACTAGAGAAAAGGTTATTGTAGGGTATTCCAGGATGGCACGTAATAAGCGTTCTTGTTTAGTAAGCGGCGGGTTTTAATTTCTCGTCATTACTCACTCATATCACAAATAGCTAAATTTACGACTTCTGGCTTTAGATACATCATTGCATACATACATACATACATACAAAGGTGCACATATGTGTTAGAGAGATATGACTAACATTAATTAAGTTATTGTGGTAAATTATTATTTGTATTACGTAAGGAATACTCGCGCTGGGATCTAAAAAGTTCATTTGCGCGGACCTTTAAAAGTAATGCTACAGGGTTGCCAATATTCGATGGACCCATCTGGCAACCCTGTATCTTTTGACAGAGACATCAGATCGCTTAATCACATACCGCGTTGGAAGCGTCAGTTCATGCAAATTTTTACCATGGAACAGTAAACGCCACGCGAGCGCTCCCAAATTGTTGAAATTTACATTCAACAAAAGAAGTCAATTGTGAAAACTCAACGTGCGTATAAAAAATTAAATAATGTGAAAAGTGCGCCTTCTAAGAACACCATTAAACGTTTGTACGAAAGGTTTTCGACTGATGATGTTCTTTCTAATCCAAAGAGGCCAAATCAAAACCGACCAAGGCGTCGCCAAGGACATCCCAAAATCGCCACCCTCAGCAGTTGGGCATTGCTCGTACCACTTTACAACGAATTATCCGCATTGATTTGCATTTATTCCCGTATAAGATTCAATTGACACAAAGATTGTTGCCTGCGGGCAAGCCTCGTCGATTGGAATGGGCCCAAAGAGTCATCGAAATCCGTCGGGTCCGTCGAATATGGGCAACCCTGTACTCTAAAGCTTAGACTATCAGATAAATAAACACTTTGAATATGAGAAACTTGTTAAGACTTTTAACTAGACTTTTTGTTTTAATTTGTTCGTTCGAAGTAGATACCATCACTGGGCCGTGCTTTCAGGGAAGGAGGCTGTTGATCACTTTCTCTGTAAATGTCGGGGATTGGCAGCTAGATGAATACGTTCACTAGGTGCACCCTTCTTCGACAGCCTGGAGCAGTACACCAACCTAAATCCCCCAATCTTCTCCATTTAATCAACAGCTCTGGCTGGCTGTAGATATCTGCCCATTGGAGGTATCAAAATTGCATCAAAACGGTGCTAATTGGGGAGTGACAGACTGGTACCTACCTACCTAGTCTCTGATATACCCAACTCTAAACAAAACCACTGTAGAAAAAAAGAAGTGCTGGACTACAAACTGAAATCCAAAATAAATAAATAAGACTGGCGTCATAAAAATGTTTTTGATGGCGTCATCTTTTTAATAAGTTAGTACTTTGGAAGTTGCATCCCTAGCTGGCTTGCAGTGAAAGCTTAGTGACATTCGGTTCAGAGGAAGCGAAGTTATAGCGTTTAAAGTGTCAGTATGATTGTGTCATCGGCACCAAAATGAGTTTCCAACAAAGAGCTAATATCAAATTTTGTTTTAAAATCGGTAAAACGTTTACTGAAACATTTGAATTGATGAAAAACGTTTATGGCGATGGTTGTCTATCTCGTGCCAGAGCTCATGGCTGACTTACACGTTTCAGGGATGGTTGTGTTCAGTAATCACCGAAAACTCGAAAAACCATCGAGATTGTTCGTAAATTTATTAAAAATTAACCAAAATCATCGTTGAAATCCGTGGAATTCGAGTTGAATATCTCGTAAGCATCGATTTGTAGCACTTTAACTGATCATTTGGGCTAACAAAAGGTCTGTGCACGTTTCATTTCGCACAAGTTAGCTGAGAACCAAACACTGCTCAGAATTCAACATTCGAAAGACCTAATTAAAGAGGCGAGAAAAGACGAGAACTTCCTTTACAACATTGTAACTGGTGATGAAACGTTGTGTTTCCAACATGAACCTGAAACTAAGCGTCAAAGTTTCGAATGGAAGGCCCCAGGTGAGCAACCATCTAAAAAATCGCGTTTGGAGAAGTCAAAAATCAAGTCGATGCTCATTTGTGCTTACGATTCCACAAGGAGTTCAGGCCAAACTGTTGATGCATATTTCTTCCTTGGTGTTTTGATGCGTTTGTTGGATCGAATTTGTCGAACTCGTCTTGAATACCGCGAAGAAGGAAACTGGCACTTATTGCATGATCCACTCTTGTGACTGATTTTTTTACTAGAAATCGCTTTTTAACTATCAATCACTCACCGTATTCGCCTGATATGTCTTCCTGTGACTTCTACCTATTCGGAAAATTGCATTTCGCGATGAAAGGAAAACGTTTTGCGTCCATAGAGGTCATCCAAAAGGCTTGTATTCTGAAGAACATTCCGGTCAATGACCTGAAACACTCTTTCGAAAAGCTTTGGATCACGCAAAACAGTGTATCGACGCAGGAGTGGACTATTTTGAATAAATAAACTCGAAGTTATCAGAACAAAGCACCTGTCCTTTTTATTGTAGCTCAGGCTTGTTTATTTTGGATTGTACTTCTGACAACCATCAGGTCCATCGAGATTAAGTTTTACTTCATTGTTAATATGAGCTCAGAAATCATGATGATCGCCGAATTCTAGTCGAGCTGGATTGTGGCGAGGTGGAAGCTTTGGTTTAGCCAGTCTATTTTGTTATGTACTAAATATGAATGTTCACTCAAAGTTTGCGGTATTTTTCTCTTTGTAACATTGGGAGAAAGCTCATATCTAATTTTGTTAGGGCTGATGTTTTTATTGACAGCTAACCGTCTCTTTCGTCTCGTACACCTGTCGGCAATCTTATTTTTCGGACCAGTCTTTTTAATTTTTCCATATCCCTCTACAAAAATAGTCTGCTCATGATGTACTTCCAAAGTTGAAAATACTGTCTTACAAGTACATTGTAATTTTTAATTGTTCTTATATCACCAAGGATAACTTAACGGGTATGTAAGCTCCCATTTCGCTCAAGGGTAGAGGCTTTTTTCTGGTCTTTCATTTACTTTTTTTTAATACAAATTTTTAATTAAATCAGTATTTATAAAGTCTTTGCAAACGAGAATTTACGGTAAGATGCTCGCATTTCAAATTTAAATAAAAGAAGAAAAAAAAACGTTCAAAGAGGCGGTAGTCGTGGAGAATATTCCATCAGTCTCACTTCCTTTATTCATTACTGGACAGCCAAGAGGCTTGATTTCAATTTAAATTAAGTACAATACCACAACAAATAGTAGTTTTATTCTTATGGTAATTTTCTAATTTCACTAGTCTGTCAATTTAAGCTCACTTGCAACTCAAATCCATACTTCCATCCACTTTTAACATTTAAGTAAAGCTTGAGCTAATTTCGAACCGAATGCATTAAATTCCAATTGCGTATTGTTCATTGTGTGCATATGTATGTGTGTATGAACAAAGATGCTCTGGTAGATAACACTTGACTGCTTTTTCACAAATCTTGTCCAAAATTTGATTTCAATACATTGAATTTCAAGGCAAACATTTGCTTCTACAAAAAGTCAGTTGAATGCAAATAAATAAATAAATAAATAAAGACGGAAACTAGCAGCAAAAGGCATGGACGAACAAAAATTTAACAGACAAATCTCAAAGCTAAAATGCGAAATCGAAAATTCAAAGTACTAACAAATCAAGCAAAGAATTTAATTGACTTTGCAGTGGTGCATTGTACAGTGCTGTTGCATTTATTTATGCAATTGCGTACATACACACATACGAGTACATGCATGCATGAGTGTCTCCATGTGCACTTACAAACGTAGCTAATAACAAATCAACTGCACTCCTGGTTGGCCTAAAGAAATGAATGTCGTAGTTGCAATGGCTGCCGAAGGCAAAAATGATGTTGACTTCTATTGAAGTTTCCTTTCCCCGCCGGCGTTGATATGAGTTTCAGATGTGCTTATTGTTTTGGAATAACTTTGTAGTTGTGCGAAAAAGCCATCAAACAAAGCAATGGTTGGTATTGATTACTTCTGCACAGTAAAAAATGATGGTTTATATTTAATACCAGTTGCTATTGAATTTATACCATTTTGGAATTAAATTTGATTTTTAATTCTAAAAAGTTTTATTTTAAGACGATGAAATATTCTTACAATTATTTTAATTCCAAAATGGGTTTAAAACAAAACTTTAATTGGTGCTGAGCGTTGCGTTTTTGAAATTTAATACCTATTAGATTTAACGTAAGACCAAAAAAGCATTAAAATGCTCTCTTTAATGTTTCCAGCTATTTTGGTTTCAGTTTAAGTTTCAATTATATTCAATTTAAAATTTATTGGTTTAAAAGTAAAACCAAAAAAGTATTAAAAAATTTTCTCACTCTCAATTAATTTTAATGTACTCTGAACTTTAGTATTATTTGCTTTAAAGTAAAACCAAGAAAGTATTTGTATTATTATTATTATTTCACTTATGTATTCGGCCGCCGTAGCCGAATGGGTTGGTGCGTGATTACCATTCGGAATTCACAGAGAGGTCGTTGGTTCGAATCTCGGTGAAAGCAAAATTAATAAAAACATTTTTCTAATAGCGGTCGCCCATCAGCAGGCAATGGCAAAACACCGAGTGTATTTCTGCCATGAAAAAAATCTCCTCATAAACATATCATAAAACAAAATAAAATAAATGTATAAAAAAAAATTTTTTTTTTGTGATTCGAACCAAGGATTTTGGATCGGAAGCCCACATTGCTAGCCGCTAGGCTATCGCGCTGTGCTGCCGGCGCTGGCCTAAAAGTTATTTTGTTATTTTTAAACCCTTAAAGTATATAATTCAGTCTCATTCTTGGTTTTTTAAAGAGAATATTTTAATTAACTTCTCTCTCTCTCTTTTCTGAAACCGGAATGGTTTTAATTTAATACTTTCTGGAATTGTTATATATAAACACCAAATTGGTATTAATATTAAACTAAAATTTTTACTGTGTGTACATGTACTTTTGCATAAAAAAGGTAAGAGAGACATATCCGGGCTATTAATTTACTTGACAGCTAGCAGTAGTTGGTAATTGAGATCTCTTAATTAGTGCCGGAAGCTCACAAAGTCTTTGCTGCGGAAGTTTTAAACATTCTTTTATGCAATATGTGTTTGTATGCCTGTACATGAAGGCACCTAGCACAAAGGCTACTAGAATTTTCCGAGGGATGAGGGAGGGATGTGATGGGATGGTGCTCCTACCCCATATCACCACACCCCTCCCTCATCCCTCAGTGAGGCTTATGTGTGTGTATTTGAGGAATGGAATTCTCTAAGATCACCTTTTTTTAGAACTCGCTAGCAACAAGTCATCAAAAAATCTATAGTAAGCACCACACGAGTACAATCAATAAGATTGAGACAATTCAAAAGGTTTTTCTTAAGTATGCTCTGCGGTCTGTACGATTTACTGAAACTCTTTCTTCGTATAATGCTAGGTTTTTTTGTTTTTGTTCCTTGTTCACTTCACTTGGCAGCATAGGGCCTCGACAAGACTCAGCCTTGCGTTGGTTCCGTTAATATATTATATTTTGCTTTTTGACAGGGTAGTTGATTAACCTGCCGCTACCAGTCCTAAGTAATGGGAATGCCCACCTATCGTTGCTTAGGAACAACGCCTTCTTACTGCTTGAAGCGCCATCTGTGTGTAACATTTTTCTGGAAGAAGGATCACACAGATGGTTGAGGACTTCGCTAAATTTCGTGTGTCTACGCTATTACCGTGACTGCCCGCTTCCTCTTGCTGGCGCCACTGATGCAATTTGTAACTGTGTCTTTTTCTTTGTTATTTTGCTTGTTTATGCAGCCGCACTGCAAGTAATGCGCTGACTTTTTGTGCGAGAGTTAGGATTGGGAGGATAAGGTTGCCTGGGATGGCAGGCTTGTGGACTTACGCTACACTTCCGAGGCCGCAAATGCTAGCTTACTTCTTTTAAATCTCAAGCCTCTGGAAAGTAGAAAATCTGTTCTGTCCTTAACTTTTGTATTTGACATTATAGAGGGAGATCTTGACTGCGCTGCTCTTCTGGAAAAATAAACATTAAGGGAACTCGGTGGTCTAGAAATTTCAAAAAATCGATTTTTTTGTTTTTTCGATATTTCCAAGGTATAGTACCTTAAGAATATACTGTGAAATTTTCATGAGGAAATTCCCAATATTATAGCTTCTACAGCCCATTAATTAGGCAGACAGCGGTCCTCCCGCTCCTGAACCTCAAACTTTAAACTCAATTTATCTCGAAACGACTTTTTTCGGCCTGGTTTTCTCAAAAACAAAAAAAAAACCTATTCAACCGAATCGTCTGAGAATTTAATATGTTGTTCACAATATCAATTGCTATCGCCCGTACTATATAGAATAGTATTATTATTTCAATTATTTCGTAGTTTTGCGATTAAAAAACTGAAAAAACCTCGATTTTTAGAG
>JAYXIM010004084.1:0-23450 GCA_037575425.1 Anastrepha fraterculus | reverse complement strand
TGATTGATACATTTTTCAATAACGTACAAATAAATGGTAGTTAGCCAACTCACACCATTGTGTGCGTGTGTATGCGCGTATGTGTATCATATATGCCTGATAGTCAGCATACTTACAACAACTTACCACTGGCTTCAATCACCATACCAGGTAGCAGTAGACTGCCACCCACCAGCACTGAGGGCAGCCCAACTATTCAGCTCAAATTAATAATTTTTATAGCCTGAGCACTCAACAAACAGATACATAAATTTTTAACAAAACGGTAATAGTGCATGCAAGTTACTCTACTCTCGGCCGCTCACTCTCTCTCTCTCTCTCTATAATTTATTCATTAAAAATCCATTTCCTTTATTACTCTTACGGGAATGGCTTGCACTCTCAGGAGCAGCATTTCATATTTGAATTTTAGTTCAACGTGCAATACTCGCATTGCTTGTTCCCAGAAGTGGACAGCGTGCTTAAGTGACCCATTCGCATGCAAAACATTTTTAAATATTTTTATGGACATTACAGATTTCGTGGTGTAAGTAGGAATGGGAATTATGAAATATAGAAATAAGTGCATATGCAGAGGGGGTTATAGAATTTGGATGCATACCTATGAAATGATTCTTTTTTCAATTTCAAACGTTTATTAACAAAAAAATGGTTACACATTTAATCTTCAAATTAACAGCCATCGCTAGCGACATATTTTACCCATCTCTTAGGCAATTTGTGGACCATACGATCGTTTACACTTGGGATTGGAGAAATATACCCATTTTTCATCACCCGTAACAATTCGATGCAAAAAAGACTTGCTTTTGAATCGGGAGAGCAGCATTTCACAAGTGGTTTTTCGATGTCCGCAAATCGTAGTTTGAAGGCCCGAAATTCCACATTTTTAACAGCGACAAAAATGCATTGTTGTATGAAACGTGACAAACAACGAACTGAATATTGTTGACAGATGACAGACGAAGAAAGCAAGACATTTGGGAAGGTTTAAAAATACTCTTAGCGACATCTATGGACTAATAGCTGAAAGTCTCATTTCATAGGTATCTACCTCGAGGGAACTTCTTTGTAAGCCGTGTAATTTAATTTCATTTTATTTAACGGATGATTCAAATATTTTCATAGTATTTTTTTTTGTCATGCTGAGAGAGGCAAGTGTGCCACCTTAGTGCATAATTTTTAATCACTCCCTGTAGAATTGAATTCAACTTCACCAAAATTTTTGATCGAATCGTTTGTTGTAAACTGATCAACAATTTTGTGTAAACTTTTCTGTATGCAATAATATCAAAAGAAAAAATCAGGCGGATACTGGTTTCGAGAACGGGTGTTAACGAACTGTGCTGTACCTGAAATATCTTTTCATAATATTAGGTGCGCAACTAGGATTTCGCCGTTTTTTTTATGAAAATACAACTTTATTCTGAAAAAATTATTACAAGTGATTCATTGAAAGCATTGCCCATCGCTGGCTACTACTCTTTCCCATCTTTCTGGTAGATCTCATATACCGGCGCGGTAAAACTGTTCATCTTTTGAGGCTATCCACGGATCAAGCCATTTTTTGATGTCTTCATATGAATGGAACTGCTGGTCAGCTAGACCATGTGCCATCGATCGGAACAGGTGATAAATGGACGGCGCAATATCTGGAGAATATGGCAGGTGGGTTAGTATTTCCCATTTCAGTGTTTCCAGGTAGGTTTTAATGAGTTTGGCAACGTGAGGCCAAGCGTTTTCATGCTGTAGAATAACTTTTTCATGCCTCCCCGCGTATTGCGGCCGCTTCTCGCGCAGTGCTTGGTTCAATCGCATCAATTGAAGTCGATAACGATACCCAGTTATGGTTTCGCTTGGTTTTAATAGTTCATAATAAATAACACCAACTTGATTCCACCAAATACACAGCATAATCGTCGCAGCGTGAATATTCGGTCGAGGCGACGACGTAGAAGCATGACCGGGCGGTCCCCATGGCTTTCTTTTCTTTGGATTGCTGTAATGAATCCAGTTTTCATCACCCGTCACGATGCGATGAAGAAAACCCTTCCTTTTTGCCGCTGGAGCAGACGTTCACAGGCCAAAAAACGACGTTCAACATCCCTTGGTTTTAACTCATAAGGAAACCAAGTCCCCTGTTTCTGAATCATTCTTAAACCTGGCAATCGTTTGGAAATGGATTGGCGGGTAACCCCTAATACTGAAGCAAACTCTTCTTGCATTTGACACGGATCCTCATTGAGCAATGCCTCCAATTCAGCGCCTTCGAAGGTTTTTGGCCTTCCTTCACGCGAACGGTCGTCAACATTAAAATCATCGTCTTTGAAGCGACGGAACCAATCACCAATGTCGGCACGCTATTTCACTTAAAGCAGCATCTCCATGAACTTTTTATAGCACTCGATGCGCTTCAACCACCGTTTTTTTCGAATGAAAGAGAAAAATCCACACTTCCCGCAAATGACGATTATTCGGCACAAAATCAGACATTTTCACAAAACCAAAAGTATATGATACCAACACAAAATCACTAATGTGTCGAAGCAGTTTGTTTACCATATGGCTAAGCTTGGTTTATGACGTTTAGGTTATGTTAGAATGGACAAGCACACACTGCTGGCGGCATCTATCGACAAACAGCGGGAACTTAGTTGCGCACCTAATATTGCAGCTTATAAAAGGTGGTTAAGTTTCAAGGGCCGGTGTTGATTTTGAATAAAATAAATTTTTTTTTAAATTATTGTAATTTTTCTTCACTTTGATAAAATTGGAATAGCTCAATTACGTGTGGAACAAAATATTGGTCAAATTTTCGCCGCTGCCTCGGCGGCACACCTCCATACGATGGTCCAAATTTTCGATGACGCTGAGGCATAATTGAGGTTCGATGCCGTTAATGTGCCGAATTATCTCATCCTTTAGCTCTTGAATTATTGCTGGCTTATCGACGTACACCGTTTCTTTCAAATAACCCCAAAGAAAGAAGTCCTTGAAATTTAATGAATTTATATGGCTAACCTGCATCATCATTACGAGTTTCAGCTTATTCGGCGATTTTAGAAATTTTGAGTTTTGTTGAAACCAAGTGTCGCCTATTTCAACCTCTTCTTCTTTGAGAAACAAACGTTTAGTTAGCATGGCTCGGTAATGTTTGCTTATCACTAGTACGCTAGCTTTTTCTCTTCTTCAGAAAAAATTTAAAAAAATTCAATTAGGTGACCCGACCAATATTCGTACCACACAGTCACTCGTCGAAAATGCTCCGACCAATCACAAAGGCAACATTTCTGTGCCTTAAGAAAACCAGCGAAGTGATAAAAAGCTTCATTTGAAAAGGCAAGTTTTCAATAAGAATGCTTTGAAAATATGTTTTTAATATTTTTCGCAACTTCGTTTTTTAACCGAGAAGCGATTATTTTGTAAATGTCTAACCATAAACTAAATTGCGAACAAATCATACGCATTGTTTTAGCTGTCAGAATAAAAAAAAAAACGTTACCTCCAGTGCCTAGCAAGAGCAAACAATTTTCGTGTCTTCTTCGAAATCGATTGCTTCTATAAAATCAAATACTTCAACTTAATTAACATGAAATTTCGTGAATTTATTTATAAAAGAGTCACGTGTTTTTATTTTTTCTTCATACACTTTACTACATACATAATCTCACCCTCTTTCCCGCTTTGTGCGTCTCCAATCTCATTCCGCTAATATTTACATCACTGGCGCCTGTATTAATTCGTTTTCATTTACTTTGTTCGGCTTAGGCGTTGGTAAACAAAACTGCCGCTAAGAGACAGCCCAGCTTTAAATCGCATACAAGTGTATTTGTACAAACACACGCACACACACATACACACATTTTATGAAGAAAAGAAAAAACTGAAATATGTTTAACAACTTAGGATATCGATAGCCCCAACCACTTAAGTGTTGCTACGCTTGCTTCAACGCCATGGTTGTGTCGCATTCGTCAGCCTCAAAGTATGCTACAAAACATATGCGCTAAGCGACAGTACCTACTTTGCAATGCGAGTACTTAAAGAGCACTACAAGTATGCATATGTAGATGTGCGTAAGAGCACCCCACACTTAAGTAAACATTAATATAAATACACAAACACAAATGGCAATAAAAATACCGTTATGCCAGCACATATGTATGCCTTCTTACGCATCTAAATATATTACATAAACACTTCAAAGTACACCTGCAAAATTTTAGCGCTTAATGGTCTGCTGTAGCTGAGCTTGAAGCGTAAAGAAGGCGGCTATAAAACTGGCGCAAATAAAAGCTGACATAAAACGTGCGAAGTAAAACAGGCACGCATACATACATGCATACATGCACACATATGACCAGTCTGAAATCAGTGCGCTCACTCTCGCTCGCGCATAGATACATATAGAATATTTGTATATGTGTGAAATACTGGCTGGCGTGAAAGTAGCAATAAGAAATTTAGATTTGTCCCTTCACTTTGCCGGTTGACTGTAATTGTTAGCAAAAGTGTGAACTGTTGAAATTGCGCTTATTTCAACGAAAATACGGCAACGTTAGAGTTGCTTACTTTAAGGAATTTGTTATGTTTGCCTAGCAATTTAGCGTATTCTCCTGCTTGTTACTGTTTACCTTCTATGTGTGTGTATGTGAGGATATGCTTCATAGCCTAAGTAGAGGCAGAATAAATGATGTTTAATTTCGTCTTATGACTACCACTAACTACTGTCTCGCACTCAATTCGCTTTCTAGTTGGCATTTTTATTTACCGTAGCACTTCATCACCCCACGTCAGAGTTAATTTTTGGGTTTACTGTATTTAAGATTACAACATACATGTATGTATGTGTGTATGTACGAATGGCGTGCGTTTTATGCTTTTTATGTTTTTTTATAACTTTTGAGTTAACTAGAACTTACAAAATTATATTTTATTGGCTGATCATGCCACCTCGATCTAAAAGTTCCCGGCATAAAGTATGTTAAGAAAATTCAAAATACAAATTTATTTCTCAAAAGTGATATTATCAAAGTCCTCCCTCAAGTCCCTCAAAGTACTCCACATCAACTGCAACGCACTTATGCCAGCGTTTGATCCAGCGGTCGGAACATTTCTGGAACTCTTTTTTCGGTATAGCCGTCAAAGCCGTCTTCTATTTTTCCATTACTTCCTTTCGGCTGTTAAAACTCTTTCCTAGTAGAGGTTTTTTAACTCGACCAAACAGAGAAATCGGCAGGATGCCATATCAGGTAAATTCGATGGCTGTTGAATGGTATTCGTTTCGTTTTTGATAAAAAATTCACGGATAATGATGTCACTCTACGACGATGCGTTATCATGGAGCGAATTCCACCAGTTGCTTTTCCACAAATCCTTCCTTTTTGGTGAATTCCTTCACGTAAAAGTATTAAAATGTCCAAATAAAAGTCTCTATTAACTGTTTGACCTTCGTGGTTTACAATGAAAGGTTGACTTACTCAAGACGGGGTAACTTTTACAAATGCCAAGCAACGGCGATGCAGTTGTGGTAGAAACTTGGCAACTTAACAAAAAACACAGAACTCAAAATTAGCTTAAGGGGGCAGATATATGCCTGTAAAATTTCGAAAAATGTTTTTTTTTTTACAAAATGTTAATATTATATAATCCTTTGAGAATATATCAAAAAAAATTTTAGAACATAAATTTAAGTATTTCTTATATTATGATCGTCAACCGTGACGTCTCTATTCTTTGCGTTCGAGCGCTGGGAGAGGTTGAATTTTCATGTATTCAAACTTTAGATGCGTTTTTACTCAAAACTATATTTTTCGAATTGACGTACACGATAACTCGAACCTCCCGATCTCCCTGACATTTTTCACCCATTGTTTTTATGATATTACTTTCTATGTGAATTTCGAAAAAATAATTTTTTCGAAGCAAAAATAGTAGGAAAATTCGCCCCAAAACATATTTTTTTTGTAAGCATTTTATTCCGTGATTTTTTTTTTATTTGTTTTTAACTCATATAGAAATTATGGCATTAATAAAAATAAAAAAAATTAGGTTTTTTGTATTCAAGTCACTGACGCCGATGCTACAATGCCCGCCGATTGAGAAGCCGCACTGCGACCTTCCTGGAAGAATTGAGTGTACATCCGCCATTTTAAATGATTAAAAAAAAATGTTTGTATTATTTTAATGTATTAATAAACTGTATCCTAATTTTGAAAAAAAAATATTGACTTCTTTCTTTTAAATAATTTTAATAAAAATCAGGGAAAATATGGCGGTTTACAGGTATCTGTTCCCTTAAAGCGTCACCTGGCGATGTTTCAGGGAACTTTTCGATCAAGGTGGTAAACAGTAAGTCAAAAAAGTATTGACAGTGTTTTACTATTATTTTTTTTTAATATTCGCAATTTTTTTAATGCCAATTTTGTATTCGTTAATTCTGAATACAAAACATAGCTCATACTACAACAAAAGCAACATAGTTTTAAATTTGAAACTTAAAAAAAAAATACCAGTCTAACGGTTAGACGCGATAGAAGTGAAACCTAAAAATAAAAATATTTACGAATATAAAAATACGGACGCAATACAGCACACGCGGTTGCTATTATGAGCGTCGTAACGCGTATATTACACAGACGTACTAACATACACACAAACATTCGTAGGACGCTTGGTCTAAGCAAGTATTAGGTAGTGTAGTATAGGTATACATAATGCCTTCTCGCTCACCGTGGCTCCGTAATACGCAGGCGCGCACACATACGTACTAGCATACATACAAACATACATAGGTACGTATGACGCTTGAGCTAAACACCAAAGCAAGTAATAGGAAGTGTAGTATACATACTACAACACTCACTATACTAGCGTGGCTCAGCAGTACGCAGCCACACACAAATCCGTATATCAACATATAACGCTTCGTAGCCAAGAGTTGTGGGGCTACGAAGCACCGCACAAAGAGGAGACGGAGAATAGGAAACGTTGTATAACTGTGTTCTATCTCATTCTCTCGCAGGCTATATACTGTCAGATCTATAATATGTCTCTTTTTAGTGTCGCTTTTTCGTTTCATCGAGTCTCAAATCACTCCCAACGATTCTAAAGAAGTTTTCACTTCAAAAACAATATGATAAAATTTCATTAGACAAAATTTCACACTTTGTATGCAGTTTTAAATATTTTTCTCTTATGTTGCCTTATAGCCCACTTATTAATGGTGTATCAAAGTGCAAGTGGGAACTTCCTGAAAATCCCCTTGATTTCTAATATATATTTTTTTACGTACGGTCTTATAACTATATACTCTTTCATACATCGTATAAACGCTTGACCCAGAAAAAGTATTGAAGCCCAACGGAAAAAAGATTTTAAGTTTTTTTTTTTTCTTGTTCACTCGGTCCCTCGACAAGACTTGTCTTGCGTTGGTTTCGTTAATCTATTTGATATCTGACAGAGTAGGTGATTAGCCTGCCGCTACCAGTCCTAAGTAGTGGGAATGCACACCCCTCGTAGCTTAGGAACAAAGCCTTCTTTACTGCTTGGAGCGCCATCTGTGTGCCACATTTTTCTAGCAGAAGGATCGCACAGATGGTTGAGGACTTCGCTAAAGTGGTGTGTCTACGCTATTACCGCGGCTGCCCGCTTCCTCTTGCTGGCGCCACTTGATGCAATGTGTAACTGTATGCTTTTCTTTGTTTTTTTTTGCCTATTTTTTAGCAGCCACACTGCAAATAATGCGCTGGCTATTGTGCGGGAGAAAGGATGTAAAGGATGGAAAGGATAAGTTTTTAAGTTTGAGCAATGAGATTTTTTTTTCACAAACTAGGAAAATAGGTAAATTTGGAAAAGTGCGAGGGCCGTGATTTTCGTGGGATTCGAACCCACAACGTCTGGTATGGCAGGCTAGTGCACTTACTCTAGACTATCAAGGCCGCTAGAGATTTTAAATAAAAAGTTGGAAACTCCGATGGAAAATTAATATTTTTTATTTTAATTTTGTACAAAGCTTGAAACTTCGGTTTATTATACAAAAACTTATATTTTCATGGAAAACCAATGAAAAAACTTTAATATGAAAAATATTATGAATGTTGTAAAAAAAAATGCCAAATATTGTACCAAAAATATCAGCAGCACTTTTAAGGTAACGGGTGGTTAGGTTTCAAAGGCCGGTGTTGATTTTGAATAAAATACAATTTTTTTAGGAAATTATTACTACTTTTCCTTATTATGATAATATTGGTATGGCTCAATTACATATGGAACAAAATATCGATCAAATGGCCGCCGCGGCCTCGGCGGCCCACCTCCATACGATGGTCCAAATTTTCGATGACGCTGAGGCATAATTGAGGTTCAATGCTGTTAATGTGCCGAATTATCTCATCCTTTAGATCTTCAATTGTTGCTGGCTTATCGACGTACACCTCACCTTTTATTTCAAATAACACCAAAGAAAGAAGTAGAACGGTGTCGTTGACGTTTAGGTGTGGTTCACATTCAACATCGGCCCTTGAAATTTAACCACCCTTTATAAGAAACGGACTGGGCTTGACACATAACTTAACATTGAGCAATGAAACCAGACTAAAAGTACACTGATCGAAGATTGATGTCTAACGTGAGCGCCCAGCTTTATTAAAAGAATTCTTAGCCATCCTGCGTGATTTTTTGGCAACGTTGCTCTACTCTCCATGCACGAGTAGTCTTTGTGCTTCAATCAGCACTAGCTTGCTTCTCATTTGAGTGTGTGTTTTTTTTTCACCTTTAATGGGCACATAAAAAAGAATTATTGCATACTTCTAGGCGCTATGGGCCCATTTACCTTGCTCTACATATGCAAACACTCATTTGTTGCTGTGAGGCGTTGCTGGTGGAGAAAATCGCTCATTTATATTACCAGCGGCAGCAACTGACGCTCGAGCTCAAAGTAAAAGCGAAAGAACAGCAACAAGCAGATGACAGTAAAAACAACAACTTTTAATACAACAATTGCCTGTAACAAAATTAAAAACGTGGCGCATAGTAATTGGCAAATCAACATGTCGCGATGTGTGCAACTCTTAATTTATTCTTGTTGTAATTAATGTTTCACTATGTGAGAATAAATAAGTAGAAGAGGCACATCAGCCTGTACATGAATGTGTGTGAGCCAGAGCGTATTTGTTTGTATGTATGTATGGAGTGTCACACTGCAATGGCTGCTACTGCTGCACACTTGCGGTTGGGTTATAAAATGTCGCCGCAAGCACCGCATAAAAATAGAAAGTAGCAGCTTACGAAATGAAGTGAAAGATGAATGTGTCGAAAATAAATGCACACACACAAATAGAAGCAAGCGAATGCGTTCGTGTCGTTAGCATACTTTGGTGCACGTGCAAAGTACCTAGTGGTGAAAGCTCTAGCAATTAACCAGCTGATGGAATTATTTATAGCGCGTAGTAATAATTTCCATATGTCCTTTATACTCATGGGCGAAAGTACCCGCATATCAAGCGAATGTTAGCAACTCATTGGTAAAATAAATTGACATTAGACACGCTAATTTAGAAGACATCCGAATACTCGAGTAGATTTTGATGGCCTACATTTAACTTAATTTGATTTCAAAAATCATGGCTTCCTAGAAAGCTGCTGAGGTTGTTGTTGGCTATGGTGTGAAATAACACATGGACTGAAATATACCGGGCCTAACACACAGATGGCACTAGTTTTATTGCATTCACCTCCTTTTCAGTTAGTACTAACCTTACAACGACCGCTGATTCATGATATTCTATGCCATAGTCCGTGAGTTGTTGAGCTAAGAGTGACGCTGCTTTTGTTTGTCAAGAGAATCGATCAAAAAGAACTTATTGATGAGGAAAAATAGTATTCAAGCGAAGCAATAACTTGGAAAGTGTTAAGAGTACCCCGCTTTATCATAAACAACAACAAAACGATGGTTTGCTGACTTCAAACGTGGGGGTAGAGGAACCGATTATGCACAACGCAGTGGACGTGCAAATGAGGCAGTAACACCAGAAAACATCAAAAAAATCCACAAAATCGGTTTGATTGAACGAAAAGTGAAGTTGCGTGAGTTAGCTTATAAAGTAGAGATATCAAAAGAATGTGTTGACTTTATACTGCATCAGCATTTGACTATGAGAAAGCTCTGTTCAAAGTGGATGCCTCGTTTGCTCACTGTTGATCAAAAACAAGAACGTCACAAGCCAATCAGAACAATAGCAAAACTACATGAAGTGAACTCCGAATTGCTCCCACCTCCACCGTATCCATCAGATATGGCTCTCAGCGACTACTAGCTGTTCGCAGACCTAAAATCCTGACCTATTAGAATGCATTATTTCGACTTCTGGTGGCCGTGCCGAAGGCATCGAAAGCAGAATAAATAAATCACAGCAAGCAAAACATCTAGAGCTCCTCATTACTGAATATTTAAATCGAACGACATATCCGTTTTACTGTACGGATGCGAAACATGAAAAGCTGCACAATACAAATCGTTGCCTTAGATGTATACTAAAAATAAGGTGGCCAGAAACTATAGACTAACTATGAAAAAAAAATGGAATTGGATCGCCCATACGCTAAAAAAACCTGCACAAGATATTACAAGGCCAGCCATCGAATGGAATCCACAGGGATCACGCAGAAGGGGACGCCCAACGCACACTTGGAGAAGGCAGCTAGAGAAGAAATAATAAAGGGTGGTTAAATTTCAAGGGCCGATGTTGAATGCGAACCACACCTAAACATCAACGGCACCGTTGGACTTCTTTCTTTGGTGTTATTTGAAAGAAAAGGTGTACGTCGATAAGCCAGCAATAATTCAAGAGCTAAAGGATGAGATAATTCGGCACATTAACGGCATAGAACCTCAATTATGCCTCAGCGTTATCGAAAATTTGGACCATCGGATGTAGGTGTGCCATCGAGGCCGCGGCGGCCATTTGGTCGATATTTTATTTCACACGTAATTGAGCCACACCAGTATTATGATAATAAAGAGAAATGGCAATAATTTTCTATAAAAGTTGTATTTATTCAAAATCAACACCGGCCCTTAACACTTAACCACCCTTTATTATATGAATATGAATTGAACTGGAACAAAATAAAGAGAATGTCATTGGAAAGTGACAGACTGTAAGAATTTTGCTGTGGCTCTATCTTGAAGAAGTTGAATTTTCCTTTAAAAGAGGCGAAATCTTTAACACATTTTTGTACGCTTCTTTTCTTCCTTTATAATGAAAGATAAAAGATTTACCCACTGTTAATTTTATGACAAAAACCATTATTTGTTCAGTATCTCATACAGCATTTTTGTTTAGTGTAAATGTAGGTGAGGTGGGTGTCGCTATGATACACTTAGACCTTTCGTACACAGGTCTATTGTGAAAGCAGTGGAACTTATCCTTACCCTATGGGTTCCTTTTCAAACAATCCGGTAGCTTTAATAAACGATCAAAGCTTCGTTAGTTTTAGTTGCGCTATGTCCGCCACATCAGTTAAAAATGGCATATCAAAAGTGCGGATCTTCCTGGTAGCTAAGGTTTCACACTCACATAAAAGGTGTCTGACTGTTTCCTCTCCTTCTGTATTTAGACAGCTTCTACAGAAATCGAAGTACGGGAGTCCTAACCTTCTAGCGTGGCTGCCTATTAAACAATGAATGACCAGCTAATACCCTTATCACTTTTCTAATAGCTTCTCTGTTAAATCTTAACAAGCTCTTTAATCGACCGCTGTTCCATTTCGACCATGTCTTCCTGCTTAGTTCGCATGTTATGAGGTTTTGCCAACTGGTATTTATACTATTGATCGATAGTTTACAAGTGACTATAGGCATGGGTATCAGCGTCTTATTCACTTGGAGGTCAAGCGTTGTACCGATCAAGTTCATCTGTCTTGCAGTTCCCTGCCATATGACTGTGGCCCGACACCCAAATAAGGTGTACTTTGTAGTAGTTAGATACGTCATTTAGAAGTTGAAAAGATTCTATGACTGTTTTAGATTCTAGCCCTTTTTTTTGCTGCTTGACTGTCCGAGTATATGAAGACTTCATTTGTGGATAATACTCTCGTTTTTTTTACCGTAAGTCCCTCTTTCACGGCAGTGACTTCCGTCTGAAATACACTGCATCCCATGCAATGATCAGGTAGGCGAAAGGATTGGCTAACTCCGAGCTTATCAGAGTAAACTCCTCCACCTACTCTGTAGACTTAAATGATACGAGTACTAACCTCACTTGGCATTCCTCGCCTCCTTGCTTTGCTCTCCTTATCTTTTTCCTTGAAATTTAAATTTTTATTTTGAATTTTATATATTGAGAGCTTATTTCTCAACAAACCTCTTAGCCTTATTGTCATGCACTCGTACATACACCCCAATAAAATGCCGCACAATTAGCAATTACCGATTCATTAATTTTGATTAGTTTGATTAATGAGTAGAGCAACATAATGAGCAATCGTTTACCGCATTTACTGCGCCCACTTATAGACGGAGAGCTGGCTACATAGATAGTGCCCTCATCAGGTACATGGCTAATTTATATTGAAAATAATAGTATTAGTGTAGACGAATATAAAAATGAATGTCTGCCATTGCAAAACTGGGGCCCAAAGGGGGGGTACGCAGTGAAAGGGGTGAATTTTGGGTGCAAAAAAATTCATAAGGTACAGGTATTCTATGTACGGGAAAAGTTTCGTTATATATTTGAGAAAGTGTAAAAAAAATTGGCAGACATTTTGCGAGGGGCTAACTCGCCGGCAGACGGCGCTGAAGATGGCAAAAATTAATTAAAAAAAACTCATAAGGTACATGAATTCCAATTATTGTATTTTAAAGTTTAAACATTCCAAAAGCCATTTACAAAATGGCAGACAAAAAAGTGAGGGCTAAGGCCGCGGCAGACGACGTTAAAAAGTGCGCTACACATGAACATTTTTAGTCACATTCTTGATATTTAAGTGCACAAGAATTATTATCGATATTTATGGAGTGTTTCGAGTGTAAAGTGTCTTGAAAAAGGCAAATCGATGATGGTGCCTCTTAGTGTTGTTGACTTATTAACGTCTGATGCACAATCGAAATTGAACATATCTTTCATGAATTTGATAAAAGTTTCGTCATTTTTTACGTTTGTGTAAATGTAACTTGACCTATTCCATTCCCATTCCATTTACCTCCTCCTCTATATCCATACAAAATATCTATCAAACAAATAAAATTTAAATTTTGTTTTAAAAATTGCAACCCTTACATCAGTATTTTCTTATGACGTTGTCACGTTAAACTATCGTCAGTAAACCGACTTTACAGACAACCTGACATTTGTTTAATAGACGGATTCTTTCTCATACATTGTATCAAGGATTTACCAAAAACATTCGGAAGTATCTCCAAAAAATACTTCAAATGGTGACTAACAATGCAGCTCATGAAATTCATGTAATTTTTGATAGATATTGGTCACCATCTATGAAAGATTACGAAAGATCTCAGCGAAGCGGTTCCTCTGGTAATCGTATGTACGTGATTTCTGGACCTGAACAATCAAGACCATCAGACTTTAATAAAGAACTCCGAAATAGCTTTTTCAAAGAGGCACTCGTGAAATTTTTAATCGTCAACTGGCAAAATCAAGAATTAATTCCATTCTTTCAAAATAAAAAAGTGCTACTCAATTTTGATAACTGTTATCAATATGAAGCTGTGAATGAAAGCATATTATTTTCAAAAAATGATAAGTTTACTCTCGATTTGCATGAAGAGGCGGATTCAAAAATAGTATATCATGCGTGCAATATCGAGTCAACAGCGAACATTCTAATAAAATGGTCAGATACGGATATTTTAATTATTATGTTGGCTAATATGATTCACGTACAACACAATAGCAAAGTTTATATTCAAACAGGGGTTTGGAATAAGCAACGAATAATTGACGTATCGACGTTGCATGAAAAGTTAGGCGAGATAATGTGTCAATCTCTGCCAGGATTTCATGCTTTGACTGGCTGCGATTTTAATCCCGCATTATTTCGCAAGGGAAAGCAACGTCCTTTACAGATTTTAAAGAAAAATGAAGACTTACAAAAAGCATTCGGTCAAATTGGACATGAAGACTGTGATGAAACCGCTGTTTTCCCGATTCTTGAAAAGTTTATCTGTAATTTGTACAACTTTCCGCTGTTGAGCTCCGTAAATGATGCACGATTCGCCTTATTTTTAAAAACCTATAAGGTCAACGATTTGGAGGAACCTTTCCAGAAAAAAAATTGCAGAATTTTGACTCATCCACTTTGCCTCCTAGCCAGGCTGAATTAACGCAGCATTTATTGAGGACCAAATATATTGCTACAATATGGAAAAATGCTCATAAGAAAATTCTATCATATTTACGACCAGAAACTTGCGGATGGATATTAGTAGAGGGAAAGTAAACATTTAAATGGTTTGACGGACCACAGCTGCCTAGTACAATACAATATATATTTGATCCTGGAACAAACGAAGGTAATATATTTATCCACAGAACATATAACTATTCCATTCTATTAAATGTCTAAAAATCATTTTGCTTTGTGCTTTGTTACAGGCGATGAAGACATTAATGCAGAAAGCGAATCAAATGAAGATGAATATAGCGATAGCGAAGGAGATATCACGTCCAAATCAGATTCCGATTGCGAATGTGACTAAAAATGTTGACGTGTAGCGCACTTTTTAACGTCGTCTGCCGCGGCCTTAGCCCTCACTTTTTTGTCTGCCATTTTGTAAATGGCTTTTGGAATGTTTAAACTTTAAAATACAATAATTGGAATTCATGTACCTTATGAGTTTTTTTTAATTAATTTTTGCAATCTTCAGCGCCGTCTGCCGGCGAGTTAGCCCCTCGCAAAATGTCTGCCAATTTTTTTTTACAGTTGCTCAAATATATAACGAAACTTTTCCCGTACATAGAATACCTGTACCTTATGAATTTTTTTCCACCCAAAATTCAACCCTTTCACTGCGTACCCCCCCTTTGCCCCCAGTTTTGCAATGGCAGACATTCATTTTTATATTCGTCTACACTAATACTATTATTTTCAATATAAATTAGCCATGTACCTGATGCGGGCACTTTCATGTAGCCAGCTCTTAGACTATTACCTATATTTGGAACGTTAGTTAAAGTGAAATTTTTTTGCAAAATATTGTATTTCAATTCATTGCATTTTGCTTTTCATTTTATTAAATCTATGGTTACAGAACCTGACCGACTAGAGGTTCATAATGACTCAAAGATTAGACTTCATTTAGTCAATAGCTGATATATCTTACAAACAAAAGGTATGCAATGTTAGTAGCAAGTCCCATAAAACTTGGTGGAGAGAATTCAGAAGGTGAGGACAATTTCTGGGCAGATAAACAGCTGATAAACAAATTGGCGAACTGCCGGCAAAAACGCGTCAAAAAAATTTTTTTTTGTGTTTTAGAAATTTTTTTTGTACATTTTATGTTATACTCAAAAGTCGCTATATTTTTTATACAGGTAAGTAAAAAACTCTACACAGACCCTGCTATTTCAATGTTTATGACAACATGGTAGGGGTAGTGTTATGGTGTGGGGAGCTATGGCGGCATCTGGAGTTGGTCGATTGGTTTTTGTTGAAGCCGTTATGGACAGATATCAGCATATGACAATATTGGAACAAAATCCGAAGCAATCTGTGGAAAGCTTGGGCCTGGGAAACCAATGGATTTTCCAACAAGACAACGACCCAAGCATACTGCGCATATTGTTCGAGACTGGCTTCTTTATTATGCAGCAAGACAGCTCCCCAGTCACCTGACCTCAATCCAATTGAGCATATTTGGGACGATTTGGAAAAATCTGCCCGCAAATATAATATCAATTATGCCTCAGCGTCATGGAAAATTTGGACCATCGGATGGAGGTGTGCCGCCGAGGCCGCGGCGGTTATTTGACCAATATTTTGTTGCATTCGTAATTGAGCCATACCAGTATTATCATAATAAAGAAAAATTGTGATAGATTCCTAAAAAAAATTTATTTTATTTGAAATCAACACCGGCCTTTAAAACTTAACCACCCTTTATAAGAAATACCGTATATAAAATATTTACCCAATTTCCATAAAAATTTCAGAATTTTTAGAAAATTTTAAGGTATATGGTTTTATAGCCTATTCAATTCCTGGATAATAAAGTGCAAGTCTGAAGTTGATCAAACTCCTCGTTGATTTTTGGTAATTTTTGTCGTTCACGGTTGCTGTGCATTTGCTCCACATAACGAATGCGCCTGTTTTTTACAATGAAGCAAAGCCTATTTTTTATAAAAAGTTAAAGAAACAAATTTTTAAAAGTCAGCGAGTGTTCTAAGTTTCTTAAAACTTGCACTTTTTATACTAAAGTTCAATGGGTTATAAGCTGCATGTCTCTTTTTTTTTAATTCTAAATATAAAGGTTAAAAATTTGTTGAATTTTTATATTATAATTTTTGTGGAAAGTTTCAGAAATGGATTTAAATGATATATAAATGAGTTAGAATTTTATTTTAAAAAAATCTCAGTAATAAATTAATAAAAGAAAAATAGTCAAAACTTCAAAAAATGTCAAAATGGTGCTGGCTTAATTAGGTCATCAAAACTGTATATCAAAACCGCCTTTATATTAAACTGTATGCATTTTTTCTAACTAATTCCCGTTGATAAAAAGCCATATTCATTGTTCAAAATTAAGTTTATCAGCACTTCCTGTCGGAGATAATGTAATATCTTTGAGAAATTATAAAGTTGTGTGCGGAAACGGCGGTTAAGTGGTCTACAAAATAGGCAGGAAAGAACAAAATAGCTAACAGGCATATATTTGACTGATGGCACTGGTCGCCTTGCGGATTTTGTGTGTGTTTGTTGCACTAAAATTTATCGCCTGACTTTTTCGCTTGTCACGGCGAGTAATGATATTAACGCTGACATGGCAAAATACTGACAAGCTAGCGGCGCCTCCGCAGCATCCGATCCCAAAACACTTACGAGCACTACAACCAAGTATCACTCACTTTCGCACTCTGCGCTGCGGAAGGCGCAGGATACGATGCCGCAACATCTACTCATCCAAATGCAGTGCCACAAAATTTGTGCCGCAAATTACGCTGCATACACTGTCACCTACATAATAGTTGTGCTTAAACCAGCCCATCAGTCAGCTTCTATTCGTCGAGCTCTCCTTCCCACCGCCCTCTTCTCTCTCTGAATCCACTGCATCTCAAACTTTTACCTTCCCGAATCGTATCAGAGGTTCAGGTGGGGGAAAAAGGCGCGACAATAAATTGTTTTCTGCCATCATTAATTCTCCACTCATTCGCAGCCAAGATGTCGCCACCATCAATGGGTGGCACAACAAAAACCGCAGGGACTTCAGCATACCATTCCCACATTTCTGCATGGCGCAACTTTCAGCGATTCGCTAGCCTTCATAGCATTCAAAGCGCGTCGTTCCGACCGTTATCAAGCCTCACTTCCCTTTTTCTTTTTTAGCACTTTTTGTTTTTGCTCGTTTTTCCCCCTTGTTTCGTTATGGTACTTGCCACATAGCCACAGTGCAGCGGCTTTTGCTCAAAATTGCTGCAAGTATTTTTCAAACTTAACGACGCAGCATTGCTTCTCAGTTGCATACGAGTGCATTCACTTCCGCATTGTAACCTTGAAGCGGCCACAAGTAAGCGGCTGTGCTGGCGCGGTGCGGCGCGTCTATTCTCAAATGAAGATGAAGAGCCAACAAGAATAATTGCTTTGGCTGTTCAATGTGGCATGCAAACGTTTAATAAACAAAAGATTTCTGGTGCTAGACAATGGAGGAAACAGCTGAGGAGAAGCTGTGCCAAGGAGGTGAGTGGCGAAAAATTTCATAATTTCGATTTACGTAATTGTGTTGCTTTGTTAGGAATTGCGTCGCCGCCAGACAATGCAATGCGAGTAGGTAATTACTGATAATTTCTCGCGTTAGAGGCAGAAACAAATTCTGATTATGGTTTAAATTGGCTTTTACATAATTTACTGGGCACTAAAAATGGTCGTAGCTTCAGTGAAATTAGCTAGGTAGTGCATTGGAAATTAGAGGTAGGCGAATATTTTAGTCGATTACGAGTAAACGCTGATATTGAAAGCTTTTGCGTCTTTTGTAGGTAGGTAGGTAAGATGGCAAGAGTACCCCAGGTACACTTAAAGTAGCACTTACGTACCGTTTTTATACCATAATGTGGACGACTACCTGTGAAAAGATTTAGGGAAGAGAAAAACTCTCTACAGCCATCCACTGCTGTTCATGTAGTGGAGGAGAGAAAAGGGATCTAGGCTGGAGAATTT
Organism: Anastrepha fraterculus; assembly: GCA_037575425.1. Classification (NCBI taxonomy): domain Eukaryota; kingdom Metazoa; phylum Arthropoda; class Insecta; order Diptera; family Tephritidae; genus Anastrepha; species Anastrepha fraterculus. The sequence goes on along the minus strand of JAYXIM010004084.1, from coordinate 5,057 downwards.
CTTCAAGTCATCACCAAAGGGCACGCTGTGGAATCTCAAGCGCCCAGCCGCCAGAGCCGGACATATGCAGAGAAAGTGTTCCACAGTCTCTTTCTCTGCAGGATCCCCACAGCTTCTGCAATAGGGGTTGTACGGAATTCCAAGCTTCTCCAGTGACCAGTGAACACCGCGTCTTCTGTAACTCCTATTAAATTTTCTGCTAAATTTTTTCGTAGAACATTTGAGTCAAATATACCATTTAAAAGGACTTTTCTGGCTCTTCTTAAAAAAAGGCTCAAATTTATCAAAAAAAAGAGCAGTTAGCAGGAGGACCTTACCGAGGAGTCTCGGTGGGCATACGCACTGTGGACATATGTTGAACTGGAGCTTTTCCGACTACTTCATTCCCGGTATTAGATGCTCTGGATGGTCTACCACCACTTGATGTTGTCATACAAGGAGGGGCCTTGAAGACCATCTGCAGGCTGAAACATAATGGGAATTGGTACGGCCCCTGTCCGGCAGTGGACAACAGAGTAGGCATGGACTTCGATCCAACGATCCTCGTCATGCCCCTTGACTCCATGCCATCCACAGTCATGCTTGGCAAGAGATACAGTGTTTTGCTGCCAGAGGCTCAACTGTGAACAAACTCAAAAAATGAGCCCGGCAAACACTTTCGCATTTTCACTGATGGCTCCAGGACCGAGCACGGGGGGTCTACGTGGAACCCAGCAGCTCTTTGCTCTTGGAATGCATGCATCTGTGTTTCAGGCGGAGGTGTATGCTGTTCAAGAAGCGATGAACTTTGATGTGGAAAGCAGCTGGAGAGACAGATTTGTGTCTGCAGCGACAGCAAAGCTGCGCTCATGTTCTTAGACAGCACTTCAACCACTTCAAGAGTAGCCGAATACTGTAAGTCCAGGTTAAACTCTGTCGGTAGATATGATATCCTGATGTTAACATGGGTCCCGAGACACGTGGATATCGCGGGTAACGAGATCTCTGACTCTTTAGACCAGAATGGGCTCTGAGGCCAACTTCCTTGGCTCGGAGCCCGTTCTGCAACTATCAAAGCCACGGTTAGCAAACGCGTTACTCTAACCCACAAGCGAGCTTGGCAGGCTGAGAGAGGCTGCAGACGGACAAAACTGATGTCATGTCCGCCCGACTATCGCTATTTCTCCTGTCACTAAGCAGAGCGTACTGCAGACAGCTGGTTGGACTGATGATGGGCCACTTTCTATGGGCAAAGCACATGGAAAAGGTGGGCATCTCAGACAGTGCACTCTGCCCAGCATGTGTAGAGTAGGATGAGACGGCGGACCATTTTCTATGCGTTTGCCCCGCTCGAATCAGGCTTGAGGTCTTTGGCACTAATATGTTAAGAAGCGACCACCTTGGCTCCTTGGCACCTCAAGATGTACTCAAATTTCTTCGGAGGTCGAGTAGATTTAAAGAAAATTAAAAAGTGAATCCGAGTGCAATATAATGGATTTAATTGTGTCTGCTCTTCTGGCAAAAATTCGTAGTGTATAAGTACAATAAAGTTGTAATCCATATTTGTTCATTCGTAAAGTAATGATGCGTTTGATGAATGTTAGCTCAGTTGCAGCCGTGGGAAATCATGTATTTCGCAGATATCAACGCGATCCCTTCTTTCCATGAAATTCAGGATATTTGGGATCAACTTTAATTATCTACAATGCCCTGAACGGATCCTTAAGCAATGCTCAAGTACTCCACCAACTCTCTGATGGTTAACTTGTGCTTATTGATCAACTTTTCTTTCACTTTGTTGATATTTTCATAAGTTTTCGATCTCAATGGCCATCTGTTTGTGGTCCACTTCGACTCATACTCAAGCAATCCGAGGCCATTCAAGAACAGCCATTACATCCATTGAAAACAACCGTTTGGTGCGGCCCATGGGCTGGAGGAATCATCGGCCCATATTTTTTCAAACACGAGGCTGGCGCTAATGTAACAGTAAATGGCGAACGCTAACGCGCCATGATAAACGAGGTTTTGATGCTAGTAATTGAAGCCCCAGTTCAACTGATCTCCGCAAACACTTGGTTCCAACAAGGCGGCCCTACTTGGCCTATGAAACAATGGATTTACTGCTCGTCGTTTCAGTGATCAATTCATCTCTCGTCTCGGACCATTGGTTTGGCCACCAAGATCGTTTAATAACTCAACTTCGGAATTTTATTTGGGGGGTATGTAAAGTCTAAGTGCTTTCTGTATGAACCAGCTTCGATTGAGGCATTGTAAGCCAACATTACTAAAGTTATTCTGGAGATACCGACCGAAGTCCTCCAGCGAGTCATTGAAAATTAGATTTTTACGGATGGCCGAATTACGGCGTAGTTCCGGCCAACATTTGAAAGAGTACTATTTAAAAAATAAATGTTATGAATGGTTCCACACAAAAATGGTAAAGATTATCAAATCAATTTAAATTTTCGCTGTTTTATTTCAATTTAAAATCCGATACCTCTAAATTGATCAACCTTTATGTAGAAAAATCATATATCTGATCCATTTCGGTTCCATATAACTTCAATTTTCTATGTTTGTACAAAATTAAAAAAAAATTAACAAATTTTCACCAAAATTTAAAACTTTGTACAAAATTAAAACAAAAATCCAACAAATTTTCATAAAAATTTCAAACTTGAATCATAGCACATTTTTAATCAAGTTTCATATTTTTGCAAGATTGAGGTGGATGAAGGTCGCGTTTATTATTGGTTATTAGGGCAGGTCGATTTAAAAATCGCTCATTGCTCTGTGAAAATCGTATTCTAGGGATCAAAATAAGAAACTTTGCCGAAGGAATCATACCTCTAAAACGAATTCTGATGTCCCCCAAATTTGGGTCGAACGAAAAATCCCACTTTGACCCATTTAGAGTGCTCCAATCGAGTCCAAATGTATGAGCGACCCCCACTAACTTTGGACGGCCGATCCACCCATGCCAGTGGCACACCCCCTGGAACTCCCCTGGGGGGTTCCCCATACAATCATTTCAAAATATCACCATTTTTGGCCTTTACATGAGAAAAGAAACTAAAAAGTTCGACCCAAATTGGGGACATCAGAATTCGTTTTAGAGGTATGGTTCCTTCGGCAAAGTTTCTTATTTTGATCCCTAGAATATGATTTCCACAGAGCAATGGGCGATTTTTTTGCCTCCCCACAAATCGACCCGGCCTATTGGTTATATTTATATTTTTCCGCTGACGATCTTGTGCATTTTCGTCATAGAAACCAAATTATGTATTCGAGTTCCTCATGACATTGGGCCCCATTTAAGCGAAGATTTCATCCAAATGTGATACTCCGGGATCAATATATAGCCTAGCCTTGGCGGCCATTTTCCCCCGAAATTACATTCCACACATACATACATACTATAGTGTGACCGATGCTTATGAAAAAACAAACAATTTTAGAAATATCACTTAAACGGTTATTGGTGTTCAATATCAAATTTCGGGCACTCCTAATGAAAAGCCCTATATTTGCTGGCTCTATTGTTGTGGAGAACTATTGGCCACTGTTTGCTTCATCTTCCCCATAACGTGGCTTAAAGTCCGCTTACCAACTGTCAGTTAGTCAATTCTTCATTCCTTAAGCTTTCAAGTCAAGCATTCACAAAAGTCATTCAATTGCAGCACCACGTACACAATTGGCAAACGATTGTCTGGCTGGTTGTCTTGATGAATGAATAGCTGTCTGAAAAAACAAAACGACCCGTACATGAGCTACTACCAAGATGTTTACACCGACATTGTAGTTCAGAGAGCACTGCGACCGCCACACAAAACAAGTGAAATGCACGCACATACTTATGCATGTATGATATATACACGTATGCCAAACGGAGAGGCCATAGTAGGGTGCCATAGGTTATGGTGGTAGATGTACGCAGTTGCATAGGTTTGGTGAAGGATACCGCGGGAGAAAACTCAGATTCATGGGTTAGGTGAAAAAACAGCTTGAAGCTGAAGAAAAGTTCACTGTAGACTTTAAAGAATAACCAACTAAATTATAGCCACCTCACCCAGCCACCACATCACTCTGTGCGAACAAAAATCAACACTCACCTCACCCGAACACTTCTTCAGCAACACGGAGTGTTGTGAAATTTGTTCTGCGTGTGTGTGTGTGTGTGCTCTCTCAGTCGACGCCGCACACCGCTTTTATGGCGTAGTTGAAATGTTTACTATGCGAAAGACTTTCTACCATCGGATGAGGGCGTAGTGCTGGTAGCACAAACACTATTGATGACATGATGGCTTATGTCGCATGACAATGCCGTTTACTACACATCCATATGCGAGTACATATAGACACGTTCACAGTAGTGAAAAACTCTTGTTGCTGTTATGTTGTTTGTATGTTTTGAGATGTCTGATGTTGACATTGCAATGCGTTTCCCTACTACGACTACCAATTCTTTGTACATGCTGAGCAGAGCCTTTGCTATTGTTATTGCTATTGTGAACTTATTTTCATTGTCTCGTTTTGAATGAAATGTCGAGCGAGATATTACGTATTTTTTTGTGATATACTGACGATGAGTGACGGTCGCTTTTATGTGCACAACTCAGTGTACTCAGCAATAGCTTCGACCTTAGCAATGCATGCAGAGCCAAACGCCGACCAATATTGCCTTAATATTCAGCCTAATTTGTGCACAAAGAAAGTGGAGTTTTTTGTTTTTCAAGCCTTCATAGGTAACTAAGGATGTTTCTTATTGGAAGTGATGAAATTTGTTTTTCGAAATATTACACTGTGCTGCAGTAAAAAGTTCATATGCACGTGGAACTACAGATTTTATTTAGTAATGCTTTTAACTCAGGTTTTCTCTTCAATTTAATTTGTGTAAAGGACTTAAGATCCAAGCGGAAATGTAAAAATTCGTATGTTTTGTTTAGTAGAAGGAAAGTTCAACAATATTCTTTCAGGTGAGATATTTTCTAGGTAAGCAAAAGCTAATAAAAGCTTACACCTCATATAACACAATCCCAAAAGAATTCTAAAACTACAAATTTGTTTTTTTTTAT
>JAYXIM010004083.1:0-68513 GCA_037575425.1 Anastrepha fraterculus | reverse complement strand
ATCTGAACAAAGAATTTGTCTTAAATTTTGAAAATGTTGCAGGAAGCCTATGGCGAGTGGGCTTCATCAAAAACACGGGTCTACGAATGGTATAAGGCATTTGCAGAGGCCGAGAAGTAGTGGAAGATTTACCCCGATCTGGTCGCCCATCAACGTCTTCAAAGTGAAGGAAATGGTTCTGGAAAATCATCATTTAAGTTTGAGGGAGGTAGCTCGTGATCTTAGCGTGTCTCACGAATCAATTCGCAACATTTCACACCATCAATTGGGCATGAGCCGCGTGACTGCTCGACTCGTCCAAGAGACTTGGATTTCTTTAAAAAAAATCATCGGAAGAAGGTGGCTGAAGACATGCTTGAACAAGTGAATTCGGACCCAACGTTTATCCAGCGCATCATAATAGGTCATGAGACGTGGATATATGAGTTTGACATGAAAACCAGTCAACAGACGGCTGAATGGCGCTATCCTCATGAGCCGAAACCTAAAAAGCACGTCAAAGTCGGTCAAAAGTGAAAGTCATGCTACTCTTTTCCTTTGATTATCATGGTGTTGTGCACTCGAAATTCGTTCCAAATTGTTCTACGGTAAATAAAAATATTATTTGGAAGTTTTGCGACGCTTGAGAGAGAATGTGCGTAGGAATTTGTAGAAAGGAAACTCATGGATCTTGCACCATGATATCGCACCGTTTCACAAGACTCATATTGTGAACACTTTTTTGACCAAAAACTCGGCAAATATCATCGAATAAACATCGTATTCACCTGATTTAGCCCCCTGTGACTTTTTCCTTTTCCCAAATCTTAAAATGCCACTCCGCGGACGCCATTTTGGGTCGATAGAGGTCATTAAGGAGAATTCGCTGAAGGAGCTGAAGAAGATCTCTTCAAACGCATTTAAAAGCTGCCTTGATGACTGGATTCATCGTTGGCGCAGGTGTATTGCTTCGAATGGAGCCTATTTTGAAGGCGACAAAATAAAATTTGATGATAAAACAATTATTTTGCGTTTTATTGAAAAATTCCCGATACTTTTTTGACAGGATATATATTAATTTAAATATGATAGAGCATATTTAATTAGTTGGCTCATCATTCATCATCACTCAAAATGACAAAATTTATGTCGATTGTTACAAGTTGGTAACAATTAGCTCTTGCGCTATCACACTTTTTGTTGTAGAAGCTTGGTAGTTAAATTTAAAAAACCTTCACAATTTTTTTGTTAGTCCCTGAGTAAGAAAAGTAGGCCACATAATAAGCTATGTATAAAGATGATATTTGCTTAAAAAATACTCGTAAATATCATAAAAAATTCGGCCGATAACCTTAGCTGCTAGTGCATATTTCGAACTATATAGACTTAATTTATTTTCCTGATACAATGAATAAAATATTTAAACGATGAACAATTGATTTTAAAATGAATTTAAGAAAACTCAATCATAAAAAGTCCATTATCTACATACAACAATGCCTTAAACTCCATTCATACATCTTATTTGAATAATAACAATTTTTGGCTACCATTTTATGAACCTCGAACTTATCAGCTATAAATGAACAAAACGGAATACTAATATTGTTGTTTATTTCCGTTCTTTAAGTTGAAAAAAACGCAAGTTTCTGTTATATTTTGGTGAAAGGAATGAACAAACTGATAACAAGGTTACAAAGTTGACAGTATCACTTTAGGTGGTTCAACTTATGGTATTGAACTTAATGATACTTAATTGATATGTCATGAAAGTACTTGTACAATGCACGAGCAATGGAGTTCTTTATTCTATTTCATTTCTTTATTATCCATTATTTTCTCGGTAGATAACGGTGGTGATCGATATCTCGTAAAGTATCGCTCAAACAATTTAACTTTATGCTCGTTGTCAAGGTGACATTTCACACACAAAAAAATTCTTTTGCTGTTTTTTGTTCTATTTAGTTGTCACAGAAATAATCGAAGTTGACCGGCATGTTAATAGTCATAGCATCGCTCAGCAGCTAAAGATCGACCATAAAATAATTTTAAGCCTTGTGCGTACAAATAATGAATTTCTAATATATAAGCAATATATAATAATATTTAACAAAAAATATTTAATAAATATCAAATCTGTAATATTTCTCAGCCTGAATTGTCAAAAGTGAAATGAGTCAATGGAATTTGAGTTGGTTTTTAAAGAATATTAAAACAAAACTGCTCTTTGGTCTACCTTAAGACTAAGAAAGCTTTATTTTTTTCTTGTGGCTTTCACTTTATGAATACTGAATCGGGCTTAAAGCTTCATAAAGTATCATTTTTTAGTATATAAAAAAAAAATAATATATTGTATATATTTTTTTAAATTAGTACTAATTCATTGAAAATATCTTTATTTCTATTAACTTAAATTTAAAGGAACTTGGCTCTATATACCTTTTTGTTTACATAATTAAGCCACTTTATTTTTTCACAATATTCGCAATAATGTTCATGCTAAATTTTTGTATTAATTTTTTATATAAATATAGTTCATTGCATGACAAAAACCTGAAAATCTAAGTTCCAAGCTTCGTACAAAATTTAACAAATTCCAAAAATGTTGCCATCTAAATTTTCAACTTTTTGGTAAAAATTTTCCGAAACTTTTTAGGTACGCATATTTGCAGCTTATTAAATTTTTGTGAATGGAAAGTGAAAGTTTGAAGTCGCTTAAAAATCGTTATGATTTTTTATAATTTTTTTTTGCATGCGTTTATGCATAAAAATTGCTTTGGAATTATTAATAACAATTAAAAAATTTGTTTGCATGATAAAAAAATTCTACGCAGAGTGGAGCGAAAAGTAGTTTTAAATAATACAGTTCAAGTTTAAAGTCAATCGAACAACAATTGTTCGATATGGGTTTGACCAACTCGAAATTTCTGGTGTTGAAAAAAAAACGGGACTAAATCGTTGAATTGTACTAACACAGAGTAATGAAAAGGACAGCGATAAAAAGTATTTAAAACTCGACTTACAGATTTTTCCCGAGCATGAAACTTTGCAAAGTAATTTTTCGGAACTGAAGGCATAATTTAAAATCGATTTTTCGAGAGCTCTAGAGTGATCAGCAAGGCGTTACATTTACATATATACATACATCAAGAAATTTTTTGAAAAAGCGGTCTAAAAGTGAATAGGCTTTTTTTTATATTGTGAGGCTGTAAAAGATTTTTTTTGAATACTACTCATCTGAGAATTTCGCGGCGAAGTTATGAATATGTAGGATAAGTGCCCTAATCACTATTAACTCGTACCCCACCGCTGTTTTCTCATATACACCCCGTTGCAAAATTATAACCACACCACTATAAAGCAAACAATTTCCCTTGAACGCAACGATGCATATGATTGGGTACCACTGCAATATTTTCATTTAAAATTGCTATGTATGTAGTTCTATTACTTTTCAAAACATCTGGGCTGAAATATTCATCATCACGCGTGAGCTAATCGGTAAAAAAGTCACTTGCTCATTGCTAAACTGTTGTTCATTTTACGCACCAATGTCTCATTTAGCGATTATCGGTATTCTCTAGCGAGCAACGAAGTGGTGAAACGAATGCGACAAGTAAATCTCTGTCGTATGCACCAGACTGTGACAAACAACTATTATGAGAGGAAAGTTATTATTTCCCAATGTACATACTAAAGCGCCATTTTTGTGCATTTTTTAGTTTATGCTGCTGTCCTGCTTGGCAAGAAGGGAATATTAGTGGAATTTGCTCTTTTGATAAGCAACTGTAATACACTCCTCACAAAAATTAAGGGAGCAAGAAAAAAATTCAAATTTTTTCAGGTTTTTTGACGGACTGTATCTATGTGAAAAATGATCGTACCAGAAATTTAAAAAAAGCATTTTGAAGCTCCAGGGCTCTACTTTTCGAATCCGTGGAGCAAAAATTTTGCCAGGCCACGGTTTCAACGCAATCTGAAAAAGTATGACGAAAAAAAATTTTCCAAATTTTTATCTTTCTTTCTTGGGCTCCACGGGCTCGAAAAAAATTTTTTCGATAAAGCGATCATATGGACCAGAAAGCCTGATTATTCAGCTTCATTTTCCTTTTTTTAAATTCTTCCTACGTCCATGTGTCACGGAGATATCCGGAATTGAACAAGAAAGGACCCTTTTGTCCTCAAGCAGCGATATCTCGACAACGAATGGTCGCATCGGAAATTGGAGGACGGTTTTGGAATCTGCAATAAATTCCCCATAAAATTCCGTGTAGACGTTTCACGGCGAAATTTTTTTTTCTTTCAGTACTTCCCTGCAAAAAGTGGAAAAAATTGAATTTTTCTCTTGATTTGGAAAATCGGCTGTATCACCGCAAATATTGAGCATTGAGCAACGTTTTTCAGGGTTTTTTTCACCTTAATGTATCCCTAATAACCCTGTAAATTTTTAGATTGATCCACTGAACCGTTTTTCCGGGCCGATCAATCAAAATTTTTAAAAAAATTAAAGGAACAAGATGTTTACCCTTAAACATTTTGTAATTTTTTTGAAATGGAAAAATCTTTTTTTCTCTCACTTTTTTTCTCAATTCTGCACCAGATACTGCATTAGTTCAAAAAAAGAAACACAAAAAAAAATTTCGAAAATTTTCGAAAAAAAAAATTTTTTTTTGAAAAAATTTTTTTTTTTAATTTGAGTCAAATACTGAAATTATTCCACATAAAAGTGGATTGGAACATCCACCGCCGGCATTTGCGTTACCCAAAGCGCACCACGTGGAGGTTGCTCGGTCGGATTCACGCTTCTTTTGTGCTTACGCACGTGTATGTGTGTGGTTTTCTCAGAGAATGAGACCCCGTGGCTCGTCACTTCCACAGTATTTTGAGACTCCAAACTCATTCTCTAAAGATTGTGTGTGTGTGTGTGTGTGTGTGTGTGGGCTAATACCGCGTATTGCCACCTCTGTTCCTCTTAACAGCCTGCAACCTTTGAGGCATATTCGAAATGCAGTTTCGAATCATTCTCTGCGGAATCCGTCGCCACGTTTCAACTAACGCCCGCTCTAATGCAGGTAAGGTTCTAATGTTGGGGTGAAACCGACGTAATCGACGCTTCAGGATATCCCAGACATGCTCGATTGGGTTAAGATCAGAGCTCATCGCTGGATGCCTCAACAACGTTATTTCGTGTCTTCCAAAAAACTGACGGGTGATGTTTGCTGTGTGAGGGCGAGCATTGTCTTGCATAAAAATGAATCCCCTAGTGTTTTGCCGTAGAGGCAAGACAACGGGTCGCAAGATGTCGTCAATGTAACGTCTAGCATTCAGATTTTGGCGGATAATAACCAAAGGAGTTCGCGTGAACCGTGAAACTCCTCCCCAAACCATTATTGATCCTCCATTATAAGCAGCTACGGACTGAGTGAAGTTTCGTGAAAATCGCTCTCCCCGACGACGCCAAACTCGGGATCTTCGGTCATTACCATACAAGCAAACTCGACACTCATCAGAAAACAGAACATTGTTCCATTGCCTCATGGTCCAATTAGCGTGTTGGCGAGCGTAAGCCAACCGGGCACGACAATGCGCGGTTGTCAACATCGGAACTCGGGCAGCCCTTCTTGTTCGCACTCCAGCCTCACGGAGACGATTTCGAATCGTTTGAACAGAAACGTTCCGCGGCTGTTGTCGTCGTTGCCGTTGCTGTTGTCGTTGTCGTTGTTGTTGACGGTTTGGAACATTCCGGGCGACAACGTTTGCAGGAATAAACGGTTCTTGACGAACACGTCGAACGATCGTTCGATCATCGCGAGGGGTGGTCACGCGACGACGACCTTGTCCAGCTCGTCGTTCATAGCCATCCGTTTCCAAATACCGATTATAAGCCCGAGATACGACAGAGGAGCTAACGTTCAGTTGTTGCCCAACTTCACGATAAGTGTGACCTTCTTCTACAAGAGTCACTAATCGAGCGACTTCTGGCGCGGATAAATGCCGGCGAGGCATGATGAAAAATTAAAAAAAAATTAAGTTTGCGAAAACTTTGAATTAATTTTTTTTTACCAAAAATTTAAAAATCTCGAGTTTTGACAAAAACTGTTGTTTGGTTTTTTTAACCAAGAAAGCAGGATAGTCTTAAAAAAACTGTTTTTTAGACACTTTGTGTAACGCAGAAAAATTAATTGCTCCAATATTCGTAAAACGAATATTCGACCTGCCTTGGGGGTATCAACTTTTAATTTGTTCGATAAATTTTTTAATACGAAAATTAAGGTGTAGACCTTTTTTTATGCTTTGTTGATAGGCTATAACTTTATGAAAAAAGAAAAAAAAAAAAAAAATTCAAAAAAGAAAAAAAAAAATTTTTTTTTTCGAAAATTTTCGAAATTTTTTTTTGTGTTTCTTTTTTTGAACTAATGCAGTATCTGGTGCAGAATTGAGAAAAAAAGATTTTTCCATTTCAAAAAAATTACAAAATGTTTAAGAGTAAACATCTTGTTCCTTTAATTTTTTTAAAAATTTTGATTGATCGGCCCGGAAAAACGGTTCAGTGGATCAATCTAAAAATTTACAGGGTTATTAGGGATACATTAGGGTGAAAAAAACCCTGAAAACCGTTGCTCAATGCTCAATATTTGCGGTGATACAGCCGATTTTCCAAATCAAGAGAAAAATTCAATTTTTTCCACTTTTTGCAGGGAAGTACTGAAAGAAAAAAAAATTTCGCCGTGAAACGTCTACACGGAATTTTATGGGGAATTTATTGCAGATTCCAAAACCGTCCTCCAATTTCCGATGCGACCATTCGTTGTCGAGATATCGCTGCTTGAGGACAAAAGGGTCCTTTCTTGTTCAATTCCGGATATCTCCGTGACACATGGACATAGGAAGAATTTAAAAAAAGGAAAATGAAGCTGAATAATCAGGCTTTCTGGTCCATATGATCGCTTTATCGAAAAAATTTTTTTCGAGCCCGTGGAGCCCAAGAAAGAAAGATAAAAATTTGGAAAATTTTTTTTTCGTCATACTTTTTCAGATTGCGTTGAAACCGTGGCCTGGCAAAATTTTTGCTCCACGGATTCGAAAAGTAGAGCCCTGGAGCTTCAAAATGCTTTTTTTAAATTTCTGGTACGATCATTTTTCACATAGATACAGTCCGTCAAAAAACCTGAAAAAATTTGAATTTTTTTCTTGCTCCCTTAATTTTTGTGAGGAGTGTAATAATAATAATTGGCACTTACATCCATGTTGGGTGTTTGACCGAGCTCCTCCTTGCTAATTGTGCTGTACGTGTTGTTGTTTTTCCACAAATGTGGAGACCAACACTTTAATGCAGTCTCCGAACGGCAGTTGGCTTTTTATGAGAAGCTTTGGCATGGGAGAAATAACCTCGAAGACTTGAGATTGCCTGCAAACTTTTTTTTACCATTTGGCCCTACCGAATCGTAGTCTCGTACCAGCCTATTTTGCAACTACTTCTAAGTAAATTTTATTGGCTAAATTACAGCAGCCAAAATGCTACTCTGTGACGTTTGTTTACATAATTTTTATTTTTTTTCATTGTGGGAAAATTGTTTTGTATTTAAATTCTAATATTGAAATCACGCATTAAAAAAGAAAAATTAAAAACCACTGAAGAAATGGTCACATTATGCAATACATATAAGGTGTTGATTTTGAATAAAAAACAATTTTTTTAGACAATTATTGTCATTTCTCTTTATTATGATAATATTGGTATGGCTCAATTACGTATGGAACAAAATATCGGCCAAATGGACGCCGCGGCCTCGGCGGAACATCTCCATCCGATGGTCCAAATTTTCGATTACACTGAGGCATAATTGAGGTTATATGCCGTTAATATGCCGAATTATCTCATCCTTTAGCTCTTGAATTGTTGCTGGTTTATCGACGTACACATTTTCTTTCAAATAATCCCAAAGAAAGAAGTCCAACGGTGTCAAATCACATGATCTTGGCGGCCAATTGACATCGCCGCGACGTGAGATTATTCGGCCATAAAATTTTTCGCGCAAAAGAGCCATTGTTTCGTTAGCTGTGTGACAAGTGGCACCGTCCTGTTGAAACCACAAATCGTCCACATCCATATCTTCCAAATCGGGCCATAAAAAGTGCGTTATCATCTCACGATAGCGAACACTATTCACAGTAACTGCCTCATTTTGGAAAAAATACCTCCCAATCTTGCCGCCGGCCCATAAACCGCACCAAACATTCACTTTTTGTGGGTGCATTGGTTTTTCGGCAATCACTCTTGGATTATCATTTATCATTCGCCCAAATGCGGCAATTCTGCTTATTGACGAATCCACTGAGGTGAAAATGTGCCTCATCACTGAAATTACGAAGTGCGCGATATGCATTTTGATTTGAACGCCCGTTTTCATAATAAGCCTGAATAACTTTAACGCATTGCTCGATTGTGTATTTTTCCATGGTTCAAAATGAGTTAGTCTGGAATTGAAAAATGTCAAATGAAATGTAGAAAAAAACTTGACGTTTAGGTGTGGTGTAGATTCAACATCGACCCTTGAAATTTAACCACCCTTAAGAAAGAAACACACACTCATTTCATATTTACTTTTTATATTTACCAAAACTGGGTGTTTCGTTAGTTCTCTTGCAAAGTTGAGACATGGAATACTACTACTCCGCAACTCAGTAAAAATACCTTATTCTAAATATTTTTTAAATTTTCGTTTTATAGTTTTTTTTTTATGAAATGCTCAATAAATAATCATAAGCGTCATTACGACAAACACCGCGTTCTTGCATGTGTGCAAGTACAAACTTTTTTCAATATTGTCATTTAAAATCATTTCGGTTTTTATTGCTTTTTTTTGTCTCAAAATATCTCAAATGAAATCGAAATAAAGAAATGTCTTAATATAATACAATAGCTTTTTATTTTGAGACTGGTTTCTTTCTCAGATTAGTTCATTGACCACAACAAAGCACTGAACTATTGATTACGAAAATTGAAACTAATCGAAAATGAATGCCAATACATACAACTGTGACGAAATCACTTGATTGATTTGTGTTTTTTGTTTTACATATCCGCTATTGGTATTTAAGTTGCATGCACGCAAATACCTTCATGTTTGCATGGTTTATGATTGTGCATACGAGGTACTCGTAAGTCTGTACATATTTATGTATGCACTTGTATAAATAGTATATTTAATCAGCAGGCCAGCATAGTTGAGCCTTTTGCTTGGGTTACACGACATTATCCATCAATATGCAACATTTGTACTGAGGAAAAAGTAAACTAGAAAGTACTTTCACTATTACCTGCACACATACATACACACTTGCTCATTTATGGTATATGTACACATGTATATACATACATATGCTTAGGAGTGATCAGTTAGTTGTAGGAGTTTCACTAAAAACGAGATTTAATGCGAAACAAACAAAAAAGAAGCAGAAATGGACATTAGTATTTTGATTTTGTTCGTTTGTTTAAAAAACAGTTACGGTCATGAAAAAACGGGAAGAAAAAAATTTTTGGAGTTTTTATTTTGTTTTTTAGTTAATTGCTTTGGGAAACAGTTTATTAAAAACGAAGCTTTGAAACAAAAATTCTGTGCACATTTACAAGTAGTTCGGGATGGAATTATGCTCTTTCTATATTGTGCTATATTAGCACTAAGCAAATTATATTGTATGTCACAGTATATAAGTGGAAAAATTAGATATTTGAAAAAAAAAAAAAAAGTTTAATATTCAATTCAATTCAATTTATTTGATTTCTTTTGTACATAGTTAGACAAAGTTTTGTGGTAGTACATCTTCTTATAATTCTAGAACACGAGGATGGTATACATAAAAATGCTACTTAAATTTTAAAACTATTTTAACTATTAAACTTATAGACTAAAACTTAGAATAGTAAGTGAGAAAAAGAGAAAGATGGTGGGGATGGGAGAAGGGAAGGGGAATTAAAGGTTAGAAGTAGTTAGAAACTGCAGTTTTAAAACGCCTTGCTTGTTTTATAAGCTGTATTGTAGTTGGTATAGAATTCCATAGTTTTATGGCACTAACAAAGAACATGCGTTCTGATTCCAAGTAAGTGTAAGTCGGAACAATCAGATTCAATGTTCGGGTGCACTGGCATTTATTTAATGTTTTTATACAGATACAATGGTTTTTGTGTGTATCTTAATTAATGAAGGAACAAAAGAGAGCGTATTTTGAGATACGAGTCGAGGTTACGATCGAGAATATTTATCGAGTATCCTTTAGATTTAATCTTTTTCGCTTAATATAATTTTGCAGTGTTCCTTCTGCAATTCCGTGACAAGAATCTTCTTCACAGCACAGGTAAAACTATGGCTTCCTCTTTCTTACTTCCATCTTCAAAAAGTGCCAAAGTTGAGGTTGGAGCTTATTGCCAGATGAACCCATTTTCGAAGTTTCAATTTCTTCAAAGTAATTTTATACCTTTAAAGACAAAAAGGCACCAATTCATGAACCTTCTAAATAGTTTTGCCTGTATAACATTTAGAGGAATATGTTGGATATATGTACGAGTACATAGTATGTATGTCTATTTGCCATTTTGGGATCATAACAATGTGCGGAATCATTTTGAAAGATAAGGTCAGTTGTTTGTGAATAGGGATCTTCAATCGGTTTGATCAAACTTTCATCACGTCTATACTTATTAATGAACAGTAAACTCTAACTAAACATCTGTTGCGTATAGCTGTGTAGCGGAATAGCGTATATCTGGGCTAGTCGTAGCCGAATAGGTTGGTGCGTGGCTACCATTCGGAATTGCACAGGTTCAAAACTCCGGACACGCAACATGATTTTATAGAAGGCGATAAAAAACCTGTGAGTGTATTTCTGCCAACAAAAAAGTTTCTCATAAAAAACCATCTGCCATTTGGAGTCGGCTTAAAACTGTAGGTCTCTCCATTTGTGGGACAACATTAAGACGCATGTCACAAATAGGAGAAGGAGCGCGGCCAAATATCCAAAGAGACTGTAAACGCCAATTAAAAATAAGTACTCGTTCACTTATATATATATATTTACTTATGTCTGGAGTTAAATGGTACAGACATTAGGAAAATTTTCAAAATTTAATGTTTTGTTATTTTTTTGTATAATACGCTTGAGGATATATCCCAATAATATAATATTATGCTAAACTATTACACAATAAATATTACTTCAATCTATTTTAGAGTATTGATTGCAATCCGATAAGTCTAGCTCTAAAAAATTTTAAAAATAGTTGAAGCTCTATTAATTGGAGTATTATTATTGTAAAGCGTTTTAAACAAAGTTGTACGAAAAGTATCGAAACTGCGAATGTTTTTACCTGACACATTAAAATCTATAAACACAAGAAGGGACGAGCAGTCAATTTTACCCAAAAGGATATCGAGAAAAAAGAAAAAGACACATCGAGAAAAATTTGAACGTAGAAATATTTTATAAATGAGGTCCCCAGATAACAGCAGCGTATTATAATTTAAACCGAGCAAATGTAGAGTATAGAATCTTGAGTTTATATAGTTCAGAGAATTGCGAAGATGTTAAGGAAAAACCAATTCATTACACTCCTAGCTTATTGAGTTCTGATTGTAAAACAACTTTCATTAAGGCAACTAACCTTGGAGTAAATTTTCAATAAATACATTTTTCAATAAATTTGCCAATTTAGCAACTAAGATTTTGTTGGAAATCGTACCAAAAGATTTAACGAAATCACATATGTCATATACATATCGCACCCTAAATACAAAAGGGTCACAACTCAAAATGTAGCTTCTGCTCAAATATGAACGAGACGTTATCAATAAAACGGTCCGCGGATGACATATGGCAAAAATAAATTTTTTGTTTTTTGGCAGGACTGTTATAAGCTTACATGGCAAATTTCAGCGTAATATGTCACATAGTTTGTTTTCTGTGCTACTGTAAACAAGTCAAGCTCGAGTGTGGAAAATTTTGAGTTGTGACCCTTTTGTATTTAGGGTGCGATATGTCATATATGTTATAGCTGTTCATTACCACAACAGGAGATGAATCCACAGATCACCAATTGGCTTTCATCTACTAGTTGCCATAGCGTTTACCTACAGATCTGTTAACAACCTTATGACAGACCATCGCACCGGAAAGAAAATTGCAAATTTTGGTCTCGTTTGAAAAAATACCTTTCGTCAGTGTAATTTAAATGTAATTTAGTCCAACCGCTTGTCGGAAATATCGTTTTTTCAAGCTGCCGCGCGGTTCGGCCAGCATATTGAAGTTGTCAAAGAACTATACAACATCGAATTTCGTTGTCACCGTCTTCTATCAATTTTCTTCCAATATCTTTAGTGCTTTTTAGTTTATTTTACAAAATCATATCATTCAGGTAACGACGTTCACTCGGTTCACCTAGAGGCGGCACACCTCTTCACATATACATATTATATATATATATATATATATATATATAATGCATATATATATGTATATATATATATATAATTGGCGCGTGCACCCTTTCTTTCTTTCATGACAGAAATACACTGGGACGTTTGCCATTGCCTGCCGAGGGGCGACCGCTATTACAAAAAAAACGTTTTCTTCATTTTGGTAATTCACCGAGATTCGAACCTACATACGTTCTCTCTAAATTTCGAATGGTAGTCACACACAGACCTATTTGGCTACGGCGGCTTGCTATATGCTAGTAATATATTTTTCTTTCCGTGTGACAAGAATTGTAACCTTTCGACTTTCGTAATTTTTTTTTAAATTAATTCGATATATGGTATGCATTTACTATAATTTTCATTGAAATTGGGTAACCATTTTTCAAAGTTAAAATCAATTTATGTAATAAAAAATACTTAATGCAGTTTTACTAAAAAAAGTACTAGCTAATTTACTCCACACTGCTTTTCCGGATTTTTAAGTCCACAACTGTGCATATTTGTAAATTGATGTTGGTATGTGTATTTTTAAATTGTGAAATTGCCTTTCCTCTAATCCATTTGTTTTTAGTAAATAAGTGTAAGCGCATATTGGAGTTGTTTAAGTTACAACTAATTATTTTAGATTAAATTTTACGCTAATGCGCATTCATTTAACATCCAAAGGAAGTAGAGCATTGAATTTCACATTTCACGGTTTCTGCTCATTAATACCCATCTGTGTATTATAGCGTGCTTATGCGCCTGCAATAAAAATTAATACTCGCCTACTCACTCACAATCGTAAATACGTACAGAGATATGTATAATGCATTAGATCTTTTTGGTAAATTTGTATGCAGTTAGGAAATTGTGTTGGTTTCAAGTGAAAGCATCATAAATAGTGTTAACAATTATGAATGTTGCTTTTTTTTTTTTGCATTTATTTTAAGTATTTGTAGGACCTTTCTCTCTTAGTAGCCAACAATAATTCATCAAATAGAATATTTTCTTATAAGCCAAGTTAGCTGGCTATTTATATGACCATTTAAGTAAGATGGGTTCTATTATAAAGACTCTGTGCTTTCCACATTATAAAGTTAAAAGTGTGTTTACATTGTAGTTAACAGTATTTACTTTAATCTTCTATTAAGACGACGAATACTCTTAGGCTTTCTAGACATGCAAAAATGATAAAAATCGGTTGTATTCCAATAAAACTGTCAAATGCCGAGTGAACCGGAACACCTCCTAATTCGATGCTGCTTTAAGTTCACTATATCTTTTCAGTTGCATTTCTATAACTCGCTAAATTTTGCCCCGGCTAACTGATTGCCCCCGATTTTGCCGATTAGCCTGCTCATTAAGCATTTTAGATCAAATGTTAGGGATCAATTGATTTTTAAGATAGCAATATCCTCTTCAAATATTGACTTTAGAACATTGTCAGAGGGTTAGGAGATCTATGGTGAAATTTAAGCATATACATAGTAATGTTGTGAAACTTCAACTTCTTCTTCTTAATTGGCGCGATAACCGCTTACGCGATTTTGGCCGAGATTAACAAAGCGCGCCAGTCGTTTCTTTCTCGTGCTAACCGGCGCCAATTGGACACACCAAGTGAAGCCAAGTCCTTCTCCACCTGATCTTTCCAACGCAGAGGAGGCCTTCCTCTTCCTCTGCTACCACCAGCTGGTACCGCATCGAATACTTTCAAAGCCGGAGCGTTTGTATCCATTCGGACGACATGACCCAGCCAACGAAGCCGCTGGATCTTTATTCGCTGCGCTATGTCTATGTCGTCGTAAAGCTCATACAGCTTATCGTTCCATCGCCTGCGATATTCGCCGTTGCCAACGTGCAAAGGTCCAAAAATCTTACGCAGAATCTTTCTCTCGAACACTCCAAGCGTCGCTTCATCGGATGTTGTCATCGTCCAAGCTTCTGCGCCATACGTTAGGACGGGCATGATGAGAGTCTTGTAAAGTGTTAGCTTTGTTCGTCGAGAGAGGACTTTACTGCTCAATTGCCTACTTAGTCCAAAGTAGCACTTGTTGGCAAGAGAGATTCTACGTTGGATTTCAAGGCTGACATTATTATCGGTGTTAATGCTGGTTCCTAAATACACGAAGTCTCTTACAACCTCAAAATTATAACTGTCAACAGTGACGTGGGTGCCGATACGCGAGTGCGCCGACTGTTTGTTTGAAGACAGGAGGTACTTCGTTTTGTCCTCGTTCACCACCAAACCCATTCGCTTTGCCTCTTTATCCAGTTTGGAGAAGGCAGAACTAACAGCGCGGTTGTTAAGGCCGATGATGTCAATATCATCGGCATACGCCAGCAATTGTACGCTCTTATAAAAAATTGTGCCTGAGCGATTAAGTTCTGCGGCTCGTACGATGCTCTCCAACATCAGGTTAAAGAAGTCACACGACAGTGAGTCACCCTGTCTGAAACCTCGTTTGGTATCAAACGGCTCGGAGAGGTCCTTCCCAATTCTGACGGCGCTGCTGGTGTTGAGCAACGTCATCTTACATAGCCGTATTAGTTTTGCGGGGATACCAAATTCAGACATAGCGGCATACAAGTAACTCCTTTCCGTACTGTCGAATGCAGCTTTGAAGTCGACGAAAAGATGGTGTGTGTCGATTCTCCTTTCATGGGTCTTTTCCAAGATTTGGCGTATTGTGAATATTTGGTCGATGGTAGACTTTCCAGGTCTGAAGCCACACTGATAAGGTCCAATCAGTTGGTTGACGGTGGGCTTCAGCCTTTCACACAATACGCTCGCTAGAACCTTATAGGCGATATTTAGAAGACTAATCCCGCGGTAATTGGCACAAATTGCAGGATCGCCCTTCTTGTGGATTGGGCAGAGCACACTTAAATTCCAATCGGCAGGCATGCTTTCATCCGACCATATTCTGCATAGGAGCTGATGCATGCACCTTACCAGCTCCTCGCCGCCATGTTTGAATAGTTCAGCCGGCAGTCCGTCGGCGCCCGCGGCTTTGTTGTTCTTTAACCGTGATATTGCTATTCTCACCTCGTCATGGTCGGGTAACGGAACGACAATTCCGTCGTCAACGATTGGGGTATCGGGATCTTCACATTCTCTATGACATGCGCAGCTGTCACTGAAACTTCAACTGCTATAGGGAATTCATGAGATAAGTATTTTTACAAGTTATAACTCTCATCTTCTATGAGTTAGTTGGTATGTTTTTTGGGACATTTGCGACCTCTGATGTGGTGCTGTGAAGGCTTCTATGAGTTTGTTTGATCCCAAAAATTAAGAGAGAGCCCAAATTAGATTTTATTAATACACCACCTTGATCAAAAAGTTCGAGGAATATATTCAGAAAATTCAAAATATAAGTTTATTCCTCGAACGTGATACTATCGCATTCAAAGTACTCTCCATCAACTGATACGCACCTATGCCAGCGTTTTGGCTTGGTGCAAAATCCACGAGTTGTTTTTCACAAATCCTTTCTTATTTGCCTTTCTTTCACGCCCGCTTTGTTTGTTATTGTTTTAACTGTCTGACCTTTTAGAAAAAAATATGTGTTGTACTATACCGTTGTAGTCCATAAAACCTGTGTGTATCGCTTTCTTTTTTGACTAAAAACGACGTGTTTTTTTTTTTTTTGGTCTTGATTCACTCGCCTTATGTTACAGTGCAAACTCAAACCATTAACTATGATGTTCTAAATGGATATATAAGCAATGTTTAAGTCTTTTGTCAGCTTTTAGTGATAAACTTGCGGTTAGTGATCAACTTTTATTTCATTATATTTATTTATGTTTTCATCATCTCTCGATGCCGACGGCCTGCCACCATGTTCGTTGCCCTCGATGGACTCTCTCTCTCTCGATCTCTTCTGAAGCGTTCATGCCACTCATAAACGGCTGCTTTCTTTAGAGTTTCATTACCGAACCATATCCCAACATTGATAAGGTTTTCGAACCTTTTAATCCACTTTTTAAGCGAAATTTAACACAAACTTGTTGCAAATTCAAATTAATTTTTAAAACTAAAAAAAAATTGAAAACATGTGAAAAGCTATATTTACTCAATACGGTGTAAATTTTACAAATGTCAAGCAATGGCCATATAATTTTGGTAGGAATGTCAATCATAGATGTGGCAACCTAACAAAGATACCGAACTCAAGGAAGGAAATTCCCAACAAACGTTACGTCCCAAAATGATAGCCTCGATGTCGAGGCGGTACAAGGTAGTCAGTTATTGAGATCAATTGATTTGCCTCGAATTATAATATAATATTATGATTTTTGTTTTCCTTTTTCTAAATTATGCACTATTTTCATTAAGTACCAATTGTTTTGTCTCGGTGAATATATTGTAGATGCACGGACTTTTTTTATCTACATTTAAGAGATAAATCGTGAAATTTAGGTCAATCTTTTTTTATGTAAATAAACTTGCATTGGTTAAAATACAATCAAAATAAAAGGCCCAAGCAGCTAGCTGCTGTGCATATGAGAATATTCGCGCTATCTATAAATGATGTAAGGAAAATTTTTGTAAGGCAAATATTTTTCGCCCGGTCATGTTATACAAACTGAAAAAAGCTTTGCGGGTATCATCTAATTTTTTATGCTTATGCATTTGTACATATGTATATACATATTAATATATATACATATTGCTTATATAATGAGCGGCTATATCTATTGAAGGATATTAGATATTTCACTGTGCTTCTCCTTCAATATGAAAATAGAGTGTATACAAGTATGTATATTAGTATGCATGTACATACATATATGTCAGCGACCACCTTTATAAGCATAACATGAATCGTTAAATTCGTTGCTCGTGGTAAAATGCTTAAAATGGTGTACACCAACACAAAAAAAAGATAGCTATCGAAAACTACATGACAACTGACATTATCAATATTACTGATTTCATGCGTAATAGAATGTAGAGTTCGTAGCAGTCCGTGTTATTGCCGTATATGTAAACATGTAAGCACTCAACATTTGTAGACACTCGAGAACAGTCCCCCACCTAATCAGCGCACCCTTTCGGGGAGGTATATGGCAGCGAAAATAAAACATTTTCAAGTTTTTAGGAGCAATAAAAACTTTGGACGTCTTGTACAGTGCTCACACATTCATGTTTCGAAATGGTTTCCCCTGTAGTTAAAATCTGAGGTAAAGAAATAAACTTCTGGCTTAGAACTAGATAATTACGTACCAGTTCGTTCACTGAAGCTACAACTGTTTGCCTCTCGGAAGAATCGAAGCTGGTATCTTTTAAATCGACTATTTAGACATAAGCGATGGTTGAAGTAAAACTGGAAGTTGTGCATGTCGAGCTATTGCCACTCTCTCTCAGAGAATTTGACGTAATCGGCTGTTGAGCTGAGGTTAGGTTAGGTTTGGCAGCCGCAGCGCACCATAGAGGCAACGATGCCACTTAGACCACGAAATGGGTCCGTTGGGAGCAGCGGGGCTGAGCTACATTTCCCTCTCCATATTGAACCTAAAGTGTATAGATTATCTATACTCGTTAGGGAGTAGGATTTTAAAAATCGGTTCCTGCTTCTGGCTAGAGCTGGGCATGTGCAAAATAGGTGTTGAATTGTTTCCAACTCCTCTTCATTTTTGCAGCTACGACAGAAAACATGCGTGTAAACGCCTAATCTCATTGCATGATTTCCTATGAGACAATGTCCTGTGAGGGCCCCACTGAGGTCCTGATTTGAAGTCTACTCAGTTTTAAACCTTGGACAGACGTAAATTTAGCCTTGACCATGATTGCCTAGCAATTTCACAGGTGTTAACGCTAATCCATCTTTGATTTGTAGAACTGGTTAGATGTTGTTTGGAATGCATCCAGGGCTCGCACGGCAGCTTGGCTGACTGATAGAATGCAGATATCCTTTGATGATACTCTGAAGCCATTTTGAGGCTTCATGAATAACGTGTATTTCCGCTTGAAAAACAGTACAGTGAACCGGTACACGTAGGTAGATTTTGCATAATTAGGCGGCCAAAAAGATTTTTTCAATAGAATACATTTTAAATGAAAAGAATAATTAAATATAAGTATTTTCTGTTAAAATACATTAATTTACGACATTTACTTTTATTGGTAGGTACAACAAATTTTTTTTAGTGTACTTTACTAAAATGGTACAAAATTAAAGTTTTGGCTACTTTCAAATAGGTCATTTATTTACAATAGGTTTACTTTAAATATAATATTGCAAGAGCTGACTTAATCTTTTAGATTTATAGGGCTTATAAAATAAAGAATAAAAACACTTAACATATTATATTACATCGCTTATTATCAAATTCAAAGTTACATAAATAATTAACACGAGAACTTATTTTAAATGAAAGATGTTTCTTCTGCTTCCGAGTCCGAGTCGTGCTGCTCACCACTATTATTTGGCTTAGCTGGAATAAGCATATTTATAGTTTCTTTTAAAAATGATTTCTCTGATTTTTTCTTAATCGATTTCATGCAGCTTAAGAGTGGGTCTGAAGTTAATAACAGTCTTTGATAGATGTCGCGATTGCACTCTTCTCTTGAAAACTTCCTAGCAAAATTTTGTCGGTACGACCGGAAATGTTTGTTGCGCGCTTCTGCTGCTTCTTCGGATAGCTGTCCTATTGGCAACAATGAATTTTCAATTATGCTGGCTCCGTGTAATAAAATCTTGTGCATAGTAGGAGTCATAGGATGCCATGCATATAACTTTATATATAATTTTGCAGTTTCTAAGGCATATGCATCGTATTTGGCAGTATCAATTTTGAAGCTACTGGAAATGGCTTCTAAAATAACTTTCAATCTATATATAAGTTCATGATCTATTCCAGTAATGTCAGATGCCAAATAAGTGTTTTCGAAAAACCGCCCACTAGTATTTCCATCATTTGTGTTACCAAAGTTGGCTTTAGGTATGTCTACCAAAGGGGGTGAATGGAGGAATTGTCTCATTACTCTTAGAGTATGACTTTATGTATTTGCTAGCCCGTGTAGGTGAATAAGTTATGTCCTTAAGGACTTTAGAGGCATTTCTTTTTCCCTCAGTTTGTAAAATCACTTGCGCAGCATGAACATCCACCTCAGGACTTACCAAACTACGTATTTCCTTAGTTTTCCTTCTCTTGCTTCGATCACTCGATTCAGAAAACGATGTACATGGACGACCTTGGCGATAAGATGAATCCATTGGTATTTCAAAAGTCCCTTCTAACCATGAATGATTATTTTTAAGGAATACTTCTTTAGTTTTTCCTGCTCCTGACCATCTTTGTTTCATTTGTGATTTAAAATAGGAATATTTATGCTTTACAGCTTTTTTACAATTTTCAGAAACTTTACAACACTCGAGAAGGTAATTTTCCAAAAAATCTAATTTTTTATCCAAGGTAGGTAAGTTTTGACCTTGCATCAGGTCAAATAAATATCTTCGCGCCACTACTTTCACACTAGAGGCGCTTGATGAACCTACGACAAAGAAAAACTTACTTTAAAAATAATGTGCTAATAACATAATTTTTTTAAGGTATTTCCTTTAAGTCTTTGATTAACTAGTTTTTGTTAATAAGCGGGAGTTGGCGGCTAATTATAACTTTATATAATTGTTTAAACTATGCACAAATTATGAAATTAAAGAATATTACAGGGACGAACAGGGAAAATAGTGATAAGCCCCTTTAAAATATTTAATTTACAAAAATCTAACTCAAAAAACGTGATATTTTATAAAGATTCTAATATATACAAAACAATCTTAAAATTGGTGACTACTACATAACAAATGAAGATACATACCTGGATTATTGATATCCATCACAATTACTGTGAAAATAAATTTGCAAAAATAAATATTGACTTTGTGAAAATGTATCACGGAAAACGCCGAGAATTATATATGCACACTGTGAATGACATTTGAAATCCGACTACCTGTAATTCGGCGCGCGCGCTATTCTGAGACCTGAAATTAATGGGGTGGGTTTCTAAGAAGTGTCAGGTAACAATGTGCATCAATAGTTTGTTCTTAAGTTGATTTATTTTTTTTAACTTTTGGCCGCCTAATTATGCAATGTCTACGTCTGTGCGGTAGTTTAAAGGATTCACTAATAGAAAGCTCTTCGCAAAATAACCATGACCTACACCGGTGTCCATTTTAGATCCGTCCGTGTAGATCTTAACGGGTGTGTTGAGCTGAAGTAACTGTAGAATTTAGTGTACTTTTTAGTTCCTATTATCTACTTTTATTACATTAACCTACGCTAGTTTCTCATTTTTGTTTTCAAAGCTGACTATTTCGTCATTATCTTCACACAACTTATTTGCAACTACGGCACCACAAAGCTATTCTGTTTTTTTTCTCTTCTATATGTGAATTCTTGCTAAATACTAGGGTTAATTTTTTTTAATTTAAAACTAGTAAAACATGTAAGATTCTTTCAGAGCACAGCTAAGATCCGTCAAACAGTTGATTCATGAATGCCTAATATTTGAGAGCGTCGAAACATCGATGTTAAAGGTTTAGTCCGTAAGCCAGCGACAGATTTTCACGACCGATTTCCTCTCAGTCGATAATTCGTAAACTACCTCAGATAGTTGCATTATGAAGCGTTTTAAACGTCAGCTGCGGTTCCGAGGGTGGGTTGAGCAGTTATAGCCACCCTCGCACGTAAAAAAAAAAAATTATTTTTAGTCATTTCCTCCCGATTAAAACATTGATAGTATGTTGGGGGAAAACTCGTCAGCTGATACATTTACTTAGGCTATAAATGTTTTCGACTAGCTCCTACGTTACACCTTCAGGGCATCAGCTGACGCACATTCCACCTACATATAGCCAGCTGACTTATTTATTTATTAAAAACAATACATAAACTATCATCTGATAAATTTTCGTTTGGGAGGAAATCACTGAAAAAATATTTTTTTTTTCATATTTGTGTGACCAGCTGACGTATAATCCACCACTTTATAATCAGCTGACAATTTAATTTTTCAAAATATTAGTCTAACTTTAATTTGATCAATGTTTTAATCGGGAGGAAATGACTAAAAATAATTTTTTTTTACGTGCGAGGGTGGCTATAACTGCTCAACCCACCCTCGGAGCCGCAGCTCACGTTTAAAACGCTTCATAATGCAATTATCTGAGGTAGTTTACGAATTATCGACTGAGAGGAAATAACTGACAAAAATTAGTACCTGGCTCACGGACTAGTTGTTCAGCAACACTTTTCAAAATATTCCCAATAGAACGCCAGTTTTTGGTCTAATACCGAAAATGACCACCGAAAATATCACGAATTTTGCAATATTTTGGTCTTAAAGATCGACCATTTTCCTAATAAGTTTCATTAATTTTCAAAGCGTTGTTCTACTGTACTGTAATGTCACAGATGACATAAAAAGGTACATTCTAGAAAGTATTCACTATTATAGCCGTCACTTTTGAAATTTCCTTTGTATGTCATTTTAACTGACTCTGAACTTTTGAAAACGTTAAACACGGCATATTAAATACCGTCTGGGGAGCTTAGTATTGGTTCAGAAATACAGAAAAGTAGATTCAAAGCGTACTACTTACCATATAAAGATCTTGTACTATTCTGAACTATCGAAAACTGGATGTAGTAGAATGTAATGACACTTCGTTGGATACCGTCCGCGAAAAATTCACCATTTGCTACATATAAGCAAGGGCATGAACTACTGAATACAGAAGATGTGGCTAACATGTGTGGTGTTAAGCGGGTCTGAAGGAATCAGCTGATTTGCTGGCGTTACAGGGGATGTGACAGCGGTTTGTTTACGAACAAACTGGAATTGTGTGGATCGTACTCGAAAAAATTAAAGCATACATTGCTCCACATATGCATTAATTACCAATAAATCCATGAAATTAATCTACACGTTCACATATCTCAGATTACCTGCAAAATTGACAATCAGCTGTCAACACTGTTGTAAAAGGTTTTTCTTCATAAAAATTATTTTGGTGAAAAATTTCGGTCTTTTTGGTTTATTTAATAATTAACGATCTGAAGAAAAGACAAGGAGAAGTAATAGCTAATTCAATTGTGCAATTGGCCGCTAATAATAAACAGTTGAAGGAAATCCGTAAACGACGTTTACTGAGGTTTCAAAAAATGATGGCAACAACACGCATTCGAAATTGGATATTACATTTTATAATAAGTAATAAGAGGACACACGTTTTTTTCTGTTATATGAATGCATAGTTAATAATACCTAACAAACATTTTATTACAATTATGTCTATAAACTTGTTTTCTTTGCCGGCATCCATTTCATTTAGTTTTTATTTTGACGTTTTTCTTTGCACGCGTAAAAATGATGATCTATTACACAGAAAACTCAGGGTTGTGTGTCAAAAAATATGACTATTATCTAGAATTATTTAAAACCTCAGATTTTGGGAGACAAAATTTGTATGGGAAATCTCGCTTTTTAATTACAGATTGGGAGTTAAGCACGAAAAAGTAGATCATCTACATACTTATATGTGAACGTATTATTATGTTACTTCATTGTCGTGTGAAAAACGACTGATTGGAAAATTTATTGTAATCAACTAACTTAATTTTACACTCTTCACTCTCTCTTTTCTCTCTGTCAAATCCCTATGACAATAACAGCCAAAGTTACTCTCACAATTTTGCTTCGAAACCAAACCAAACCTTGTAATCTGTCATTGTTGTAAATGAGCGCGAACTAGTCACAGTTTCAAATTCAATAAAAGTGAACCAGTCCGAAATTGGGGGATTTTCGAAAGAGTAGCTTACCGTTTCATATGTTTTCATGCACCCACATCAAAATACTCGTATTTATCTTCATACAATCGGAACGTAAAAACTAAGTTGGCGTATCCAGGAAGATGTAAAATATTTGATAAAAGCACATGTTTGTATAGTTTGTTACAAAACTTTTGTACTCATTTGTCTTAATGTATATATATATATTATACATACATACATACATACATACGTGCTTGAGTTTCCATTTGTTTACGTTTTGTGCCAGCTTGTCAATTAACGCATGCCAGGCAGTGCTAACGACAGAGACTGCACAGCGTAAAATCAACCGCGACGACGCGTTGTTAGCCCAAAAAACTTTCGCTTTCATTGCAAATTATTTTATATTTACATATATAGGTACATATATAGGAATATACTCGTATACATCTATGTACTCATTATATATTTATGAAGTTGAAAGTGTGATAGAGAATTAAAATTAAAATTAATGAAGATAGTAAGCCAATAAAAAAAATATATTGTATAAATAGTAGTATAATAAATTTATGCAGGATAGCTGGCTATAAAATGTATAATAATATGTACAATATGTATTTAAATACATATGATAATCTACCTATATATATACAGCAAAAAACATGGATACGCCTTGTTTCATGCAATATTGGACACAATTATTTATCAGTGCAATACGCTTTTGTCTATTTGGGAAATCTGCGGAATTACGGGTTTTGGGTTTCGGGATTTCATTATCCATGAATTAACTCCGGGTTAACAGCTGATGAGGCAATGGCAAACCTCCGAGTGTATTTCTGCCATGAAAAAGATCCTCATAAAAATATCTGCCGTTCGGAGTCGGCTTGAAACTGTAGGCCCCTCCATTTGTGGAACAACATCAACACGCACACCACAAATAGGAGGAGGAGCTCGGCCAAACACCTAACAGAAGTGTACGCGCCAATTATTATTTTTTTTTTTATTATTAACAGCTGAGTTGATATTTCTTCAGTAAGGTTTGACAAGTCATCAAAAAGTAAGTGTCTAACACCAGGATCACTCTTCCCAATTGTGGAAATTTACTTTAGAAAACTAAATGTGATCCAAAAGTTCATAGAGCGAAGTGTTGAAGAAGACGCCGAAATGTCAATTCGTCGTAGTTCCCAACTTGTTGGCCTTTGTTCTCCGATTACATGGAAAATTTTACGTAAGGATCTTGGCTTACGTGCTTAGAAAATACTGCTCGTGCAAGCGGGCAGTCGTTTGCTTCGTATTTTTGCTGATTGCTGATCAATTAGATTTATTATTCAGATTTATTGGCAAAAGTAGTCAAATCAGATTTATTGGAAAAAGTAGTAGTCAGTCAAAAATTTCATGAAATTATCTACCAGAATATAATAAAAAAAAATCATTTCAACAATATTTTTGTTCTGCATTTTAAGTTCTCAAGCTGGGAAATATGGCGTGATTTAATGGCGTTATTTAAGCAGAATAAGGGGACTCACTTTATATCTTACAAATATTTTTAATATGCATTTGTCCTCAAATGGTTACGCTGTGACCTTAGAATTGCAGATATAGGCTTTCAGTCTCAACTTATTCTTCTGTTTATTTATGGGTATATAGTTTCAGGGAGTTCATGCCACTTTTTTAGAAGCTAGACGTCCTAAATATGATTAATGCTAACAGTACTAGAGAATTTATTTGTATAAATATTTTTCTGTGCCGCAGTGTTCTCTCAATTCTTCATACTTTACTTAGAAGAAACCATATGAGTATTCAGACGCGACCCGAGAAAATAGGTATAATAAAAATTAAGAAAATTGGGCATAAATGATTACTACCAATATGATGAGCGGGATCAAACTCGGGATCGAGTTACTGGCACTGTGACCATTTTAAGTATACCATATATGAGAGTACATAAATAATATTTGTGGCTGCTTGGGTGTGGAGTGATGTTTTTAATGTCATCAAAGCAATTTAGACGCTTACGTTTGGATTTTTATGCATTTTTATTTAAAAGGGAATATGAGCATAAATATGTATGAACATAGGTAAATATGGTGGCGTGCGTTAAATTAGTGTTTTTTTTGGAAAAAATTACTTTATGCTAATTTTGCGCACAAACTAGCCAGCTCGCAGTCATTTGCTAGACGTTTCATAATTAGCTAAATGCGCTTGATTTTGAATAGAGAACTAGTTGCTACTGATAATCATTTATATCAGCTTGGATATGTGAAGTGTGCGCATGAACGCGCTTCTTCCTATGCAGTGGATATGAAAGTTGTGTTGTGATGCTTAAAATAAGTTTCAAAATTTATTTAATACTAGTTTTTATGTGATAATCTATTTAGAAGCAATAAAATAGAAACATTTTGCAAATGAATTTTAATTTATTTTTTGTGTTAACTCCAGGTTTCACATAATGCAAATGTCTACCGCTAAGGAAAATATATAAAACATTCCTTGGTGTCATTTATTCAACCAGATATTTCAAGGCAAAGCAAATATAATTGGGGAAACGAACAGTCCCCTGCGTTGTTGTACTAAAGCGGAACTGCTGATCCAAAGTACTTTTAAGATCAGTAAAACTCAATGATGTCTAGTTGGAGTTATCTTAAAAATCATTATCCCAAAATGCAAACTTGTTTATCAGTTGTATACATTGTTGCCTTGCATTATTTTATTTGTAGTTGCCCTAGTAATTTAGTTCGTTTTTTCTATGCTGAGCTATATCGGGACTTTGCTACCAGAATATGAAGAAGATAAGCACAAATATTGTTTCTAAAATGAAATTTCGAAATGCATTGCGTTATGTCTCAAGAGCGTTTCAGATGCGAAATTAAAAAAGCAAAAATTGATCGTGGTAAGGCACAACATCGTGAAGTAAAAAAGGTAATAGTTATGGTTGCTCAACGGATAATATTGCTACGTTAACGATAGTGTGCTCTTGAAACCAAGAATGGCGATTCGCCGCAGGTCTCAACAACACAATATTTTCAACGTTCCTCTGAAGGGTGCGTAAGTATTTGAGAGTAAAACTAATTTTAATAAAATTTTAATGAAACTTCACGAGTTTTTTATACAACACTAACTTATTAAATATCTATAAAATCATTCAATAAAATTTCCATTAGCTGTAATAACCTCCTTGATCCGGGTCGGTCCGAAAACGATTGCATGTCCGAGTCAAATGCTCCTTATTCATATTGACGATAACGGCATTAATTGCAGCCTTCAGAAAAGAAAGGAGGATGCTTATTGGTTTCACTCTCAACTACGCCCCTAACTTAATAATACAGAAGATTAAGGTCTGGGGAGTTAGGCGACCATAAGTACGGTATTATGTCGTCTTGGATATTTTCAGCCATCCAATTTTGTGTCACCATCGCTTTGTGTGAAGGAGCAGAGTTTTGGTGAAAGATGTGTGGTCTATCATTGCGTACCATATCAAACCAGGATTTCAGTCCTGTCTCTAGAACATCGATTTATACAGCAGAATTTACCTGCAGTCCTTGAAAAAAGAAGTATGGGGGTATGACATGTCTTTTGTTGCTCAAAACATCTAAAACCATAACAAAGGCTGGAAACTTTGTATGCATGACAATAGGATTGGAACATAGCCATCTATCATTCAGGTTTGGTCGCGGTTTTGCGGTTGGTCGCTTAAATTTGGTCAAAATTTCTCAGACGTCTCAAGGTGTTTAAATATATTTAGAAGGCGTTTCGATCGGATAACTTTCTGTTTTCATGTTAGCAACGATTTTGCGTAGGATTTATACCGGAGATGGACAACTCGACGGATAAGACTCTCAGAAACATTAAGCTCCATCGCAACGGCCTTCATTGATTTTGAAAGGTCCTCGTCAATGATCGCTTGCACTTGCTGAATAAATTCGGACAGTGTCAGAACATTCCTCGTGTTTTTTGTGTTTTACAATATGCATCGTCGCCTGATGCTTTCAATTCACGACAAACCTTATGAATGAACGAACGGGCGCACTTAAGAAAATTAGAGATTTCGAAATCGGTTTGATTTGCACATGTATCGACGATAACTGCAAGCCTCTTCATTTCTTGAGTTAAGTTGTAGTAATTCATATCTTGTCTGAAAAAGAGCAGAAAGAAAAACAATGGTCTCGCGAGGTTATAGTTTTGTACCGTCTCCGAACGGCAGATGATTCGTTATGAGGAGCTTATTTTCGTAGCAGTAATACACTCGGAGGTTTGTCATAGCCTGCGAAGGGGCTATTAGAAAAAACTTTATCTATGATTTGGTGTTTCATAAAGGGAGCCTGCGCACTTTCGAATGGTAGTCACGCATCAACCCATTTGGCTACGGCGGCCGCTAGTTGAATAGTGACAGAAATTCAGCTTAAAAAATCATTTTTACAGATGAAGCCGATTTTTATTAGCATATTTGGAAGTTAGGGAACCCACGCGTTGCCACAGAGCAGTTGTTGCATCCTCAGAATGCAATTGTTTTGTGTGATTTTTGGAGTCACGATATTAACTACGCAATGGCTAATGCAAAATACTATGGGGACTTGGCAACCTTTTATTTTACTTGTGACAGCTCGTTGAAGAACTGAATGGTCGTACGCTCTGGTTTCACGCAAGTAGAACGCCACACGCTACGCAAGTCGTCCAATAATCGATATTCTACGCACTAAGTTCGATAATCGTGTAATCAGACGTGATGTCAGTTAATTCACGTGAAGCTACTATTTGATTTCATTTCGTACCTAAGGATCGATGTTATGCCAACAATCCAGAATTGATTCGGTCACTGTATTACAATATTGATGGCGTTATGGCTGAAATAGGCACCAAAATCATCGCCCATGTGCTGTTAAACTGGAATAAAATAATGAAATTTGAACGGCGTTTGTATAGTGAACAATTTGTTTGAAAATATTTTATGAAACGCTCTTATTTCGATAACTGCAAATGTAATATTTTAATGAAATATTTTTACTCATTTTTATTCATATGAATTGTTCGATTTAAAAATTTTTCAAACTTCAAGGTGTAACTGAAATGGTAGCCATAATCAACTCATATCTTTAGCATTCGAATAAGCAGTTAATTTCTTTGCGCTTGAGCGATTCCACAAAACTTCAGTTTAGTTTTACTTTCATGGTGCATGTGTTGGCTTTGTTTTGGTAAATTCTACCATTTCACTCAAGTCACAAAAGACCAGAAGTTAAATTGAGTAAAAGAAGATATTAAATACAAAATATATCGATGTAGCTAATAAACAAGTGCCGACTGCTAGCAAGCAATATTTGTCTTAAAGTCGACAAACCAGCTACTGGATAGGTATGGTTGGTTGGTCAATATGGTAATGTATATGTAGTACAACTGGCTTTCGAGGCTCACTCGCCTTGTTGGCTGGCTACACATTGAGTTGGTGAACTGCTTGAGTTTCTCACTGGCAGAGCCAATGAAAAAGAACTCAAAATCACTGACTTGTTATTGTTGTTGGTTTAGACATAAGTACATACGTAATTTCTCCAGCTGGTTTGCTGGTTTTTTGCTTGCTCGAGGAGTGCTGCGTATGCGCACAAGTCGAGGAATAGTTCAGTCACAGTTACCAACTCCAGTGGTTGAGATCAGTTGAACGGTTAGTGTGCAAAATTAAAAGCGAGCAATTTTGTTTATAATTTTATTAAATAATATGAACATATACATACACATAATATATGAAAATATTAAGCAAAAAAACTCCAAAAATTTTAGTGCGAAAAGGAAACAAAATTACAATTTTAATAGTGTGGAGCTAATGGATTTGGGGAAAAATATATTTTTATAAATAAAAAAAAAAAAATAATAATAATAATTATGTTCCAAAACGCGTAAAGTAATACGGAACTGAGTAAAAATATAAAAAAAGTTTTTTGTTTTTACTATTTGGCATACAAATTATGGAACTAAAAGCAGAAGTGTTGTTGTGCTTTCAAAAAAGCTTTAAAATAAAAGTTTGCAGACTTTTATTACAGTCCATTCGAAATTCTTAGAAATGCTTTTATTGTTAATTTAATCTTTAACTGCTTTTGGCAATTTTTTGTCACAGCGAAATTTATAAAAGTGTTTAAGTGGCCATTAAAACAATTACCAAAAAAGGCAGACAGTTTGTTTTATACCAAAATGCTCAAGCTTTGTTAAGCTTAATTGACTATGCCACGATTTCACTTTTCAAATGCAAATACATTTTTTAGTATACCATTTTAAAATTTCATTTTTATTTGCATTAGCATACGTTTTTAAATATTTTTGCATTTCAACTGTGGCGTGCTTGATCTATATGCTTCTGGAACTTTAGTTTGAAATTAGTTGCCCTTAAATTTTAACTAATGTAATAGTAAACAATTAACAGAAAAAAATAAATTGAAAAATTGTGAAAGTTGAAATTAAGGGGAATAAATTTATGAATCTCTCACTACAGTGCTTTGTTAATCTCATCTAAGTAAACGGCCATTTTATCGATTTTTCTTATTTTAGTGCAATTGCAGCTTAACGAAATCAACGTCTGAATTCGGTGTTGCTTGTAATTTGTGCAACACACAATATACTTATATATATATACACAAACTTATCGTTCTATTTGGCACTGAGTTTTATTGGAAAAAGTGGTAAATATATTTGGTGCAGCGCAATTAAAAGCGAATCACTCAAAACGTTAACTTTTGGAATTTTTTGTGGAGGCTACGAATTTTCAAACAAAATGGTAAGTTATTGCATTGAAATACTCGTACACGCGCGAATATGAATGTATGTCTTACAGTAGCGGCTGTAGTGGTATGAAACGAAAGACTTAAGGCACAAACTTGAAACCCATATAGTCAATGCATTTCAGGCGTTTAGACAAAGTGCGCTGCAGTGAATCACTGATTTCATTTAGTTGTACGTTAACCGAATGTACGTACATCTCACTTCAATACTCTTACCTATGTGTGTATAATGTACATGTGTTGGTTGTTTTGACAGAAAAATCAATAAAAAGCGCATGAATTTGTGGAAGAAATAAAAATCCAAGCATGCACCCAATTTTATATGTTTCTTAAATTCATTATAGACTCGACTAACTACATGTGTGTTAGTAAGCGTGTATGTTTGTACGCGTACGTGCATGTTTATGTTGCAGCGAGTTTCACTTTCGAAGTGCGAAAATGTCTGTATGAAGTAAAAAGTACAAAAACTAAATTGCATATAATTGTTAAAACGAATTCGCCACACTTTCGTGCTAAATTAAATTTCTTTATAATTGTACATTTTCTAATATTTGTATAGTTTTATTAAAAAAGAAATAATCTGCACGATGGTGTGCTAAAAAGTTGGCCATTAAAGCAAGATATAATTTTTTTCGTAACATTGATTTTACTTTTCGACAGAATCCACTTAGTTTACTTCTGTCTTAAAACTTATCAAATGTTATGTTAGATTATACTCGAGGGGCTGCCTCAAAAGGCATACTTAAATCCAATTAAAAAATGCTGGAAATGACTGGCTAGATGACTGAATTAACAACTATATATATAATTGGCGCGGTCACCCTTTCTGGGTGTTTGGCCGACCTCCTCCTTCTATTTGTGGCGTGCGTCTTGATGTTGTTCCACAAATGGAGGGACGTAGTTTCAAGCAGACTCCGAACGGCAGATATTTGTTTTGAGGAATTTTTTATGGCAGAAATACACTCGGAGGTTTGCCATTGCCTGCCGAAGGGGGACTTGGATTGGAAAAAACTTTTTCTTAATTTTGCTGTTTCACCGAGATCCGAACCTACGTTCTCTCTGTGAATTCCGTATAGTAGTCACGCACCAACTCATTCAGCTACGGCGACCGCCAACAACTATAATATATAATTGGTGCTTACATTCTTTATGGTATGTTGGGCTAAGCTTCTCCACTAATTCATGGTGTGCGTCTTTACGCTTTCCACAAATATGGAGGAGGAATCTAAGTACAGTTTTACACCACCTCTGAATTGTAGATGGTTTTTTGTGAGGAGCTTTTTCACGGCAGAAATACACTCGGACCATTGTCTGCCGTAGGGCAACCGCTATTAGAAAAAACGTTTTCTATTATTTAGTGTTTCATGCGAGAGCTTCCAATGGTAGTCACGCACCAACTCATTCGGCTACAAAAGCCGCTTTTCATGGCCTTGTAGCTAAGATGAAAGTATAGTATCTGCTCTTATCAACTTAGCAAACACCTATATATATTTACTAGGGCAGAGCGATTTCTTTTCTAACAAAGTGTATGACATATTTGAATTCTATGCAAAATAGCTGAACAGTTTATATACCCAAAATGACGGTAGACCCTCCAAGTTTGTAAAAACGAAAAGGCAGTATATTATACGTTTTTTGACCGAAGTTAATTTTTCATTTACAAACTTTTGCAATTGCCAAGTAATTGCATTCCAATTCATATCAGTTTCAGTACAATTCAATGAGATCGTTGGTGTTTCGGAAGGTAACTCTTTTGTTTTATATTCGGGCATTGTCAGTTTTCGCTCATTATATTGATTCAGGAATAGTTTTTGAAATGCAATGGAAGTTTCCCGCACGAACAATCTTTTGTCCGTAAATCCCACATACTTTTGTCAAAGACTTCATATATGTTTCGATCTTATCAATCAATGTCCTATGCCAAACATTTGTTTTCCACTCTGTGGCGTTTATAATCCCTTATGCTTATTTTGTTCTTAAAGAAAATAACTATAGGTTTTTAACAATTCTAATGAAATGATCCCTTAAATATAAATAAATACGAAACATTTTGTAAAAGCAAACCTAATATTGACCAAAATAAAAAAATATACAACGCCGATCTTTCTTTTACAATTTGGGAGGGTCAAACGTTGTTTTTAGGCTATACAGTAGTTTGCTTGCATCTTTGTTTTTAGTTTAGCGTAGAATTGGAATACACCATTTTCTTCAATAACTTTGCTCCGAAGAACTTACGCGGTCTTAATTTACCATAATATGATTTGGGTAAAAGTCGTAAACTTGTACATGTATGTAATGGTACTAACATTAACATGATTCATTTGCTTTATTTGCCGCCGTCTCATCTTTATATTCATCTCCATCATCATATTCACTTTTTTACCACAACTTCTCAAAGAAAAATTCACCACTTCAGGGTCTTTTTACAAGCCTAATTTAAAGTTATAAAATATCTCAAAAAAAAAAAAAAAAATTTAGTACTGGTATGTATGTATAATTGGCGCGTACACTCTTTTTGGGTGTTTGGCCGAGATCCTCCTTCTATTTGTGGTGTGAGTCTTGATGTTGTTCCACAAATGGAGGGACCTACAATTTCAAGCCGACTCCGAACGCCAGATATTTTGATGAGAAACTTTTTCATGGCAGAAATACTACGTTCTCTCTGTGAATTCCGAATGGTAGTCACGCACCAACCCATTGAGCTACGGCGGCCGCCAATTTAGTACTGGTAAAAAATGCTAAATATTCCTTTAATATATTTACATTGTAATTGTTGTCAGTTGTGAGCAAAGGCCACACCCAATGGGTCATAAGTTCATAATTTAAAAATACGTAGTGCCATTTAGTTGGCGTTCACTTTTGTGAGATGTAGTAATCAGTCATTACCATTTCATTATGTCAACTACCTCTTGTTGGTCATTATAAACTCTCAAGTGATAGCATATTAAAAAACAAATGTATACATATAATATCAATTCTATACTATGGATGTGTCTTCCTACCTATAGTGATCACTTTTAAGCCCATCCTCGCACTTAAAATAATCAAGATTTTGCGAGTATTTCCTTACTTGAGTCTCTTCCATTAAAAATTAAATGCTTGTTATGAGCGAAACAATGGTGAACGCATTTAAATGGCATGAAATTGTCACTTTGAAATTACAAGCATGTCTTCTTGCTTTTCGTGCTGAAAATACGCTTTAAAATTTTGAACAAATTCACTTTTGCTCTGTGCAAGGCAAGTTTGCGACGCAAGTTGTTTATTTCCATTTTCTAAAACTCAATCTTCCTTTCACTCAATGTAGGTGTTTTTTGTATATAGTTTTATGAAATGAAAGCTTTCCAAATCCAAGCAGTCTGCTCCTCCTCAAAGCAAGTTTGTGGTTACGTCTTTCTCTTTTGCTCTTTTTGAACTATAACAAAAAATCTTAAATTGCATGAAATTGTCAATAAAAGTTGTAGCGAGATTTTCAAAATTAAATCCTATTGTATATGCAATATTGCAAGCACAATTATTATTTTGAATTTATGACTTTACGGCAACTTGGTTTTTAGGCTCTCCGAAAGCAAGTTTGCGGCCTAAGTCTTTCAATTTATTGGTTGTAAAATTAAATTTATTGGAAAAAGAAAAACGTATAAAAACTTAAATGAATTGAAATTGTCGTTTGAGTTACGGAGTGCCATAAAGACTGGACATTGGTGATGCAAGAAATTTTGTCGACCTTACGCTAGTGGCCAAGCTATAAAAATGTGTAGTTTTTTATTCTGATTTAAAAAAGACGACATAAAAAAATAGTAAACAAAAACTATTAAAACTTATATAATTTTTTATAGTGCAGAAGTACGTATATACAACTTTTTCGTGTTCGTGAGAGATTGAGGCATCCTTGCGCATTAGCATGACTAGCATCAATAAGATTTTGCATGATCGCTTTGTGGTAGAAAAGGTTGTTCGCGTTGGATACGACGCAATTTAAAAAACACTCTATAAAAACGACTGGAAAAAATGCGTCGAAATGCGTCGTTCAAACGAAAGCAAAAGTGTATTGATCATCGTAGAGAATACTTCCAAATCAATGAAACCAATTGAATTTCTCCACTACTTGCCTAGAAATATATCAGGTCAGTCCACAAGTTCGTGCGTTTTTAAAGGTGGTTTTAAAATTAATAAAAAAGATGTTTAAAGTATTTATTAATCAATAATATATTTTCCTTCATTTGGAGCCAAAATACGCTTCAAAATCCCTTTTTATAGCTTCTTTTGAGGAGTAGTTCTTGTTACTCATATGGATTTGAAGTCCACGGAAAAGGTGATAATCACAAGGTGCAATATCCGAAGAGTATGGTAATTGCAGCATTAGCTCCCATTCGAGCTCGTTCAGTTTGCCTAATGTTTGCCCTGCGGTATAAGGCCTTGCGTTGTCGTGGTGAAACAAAACTTTGCATCTATTCACTAAAGACGGTGGATTTTTGTTAAGTGCCTCATTCAGGTTTGATAGCTGATGGGAATAATAATCAGCAGTTATCTTCTGGTTTGGTTTCAGGAGTTCATAATAAACAGTAACGATACGGTTCAAAAAACTTTCATTTTCAAGCCGTTGCAGCAGCGCAGAACACACAGTCACTCTCTGCTGAAGGTTGGCGTCGGAAAGTCTATGCGGAACCCATTTTCCCAGCTTTGAAACCTTTCCCAATTGAACCAGGTGCCTGTGAACTGTTCCATGCGATGAATTTAACCTCTGAGCTATCATATCGGCTGCCAAATTTGGCTCAGCTTCCACGAGTTCGAGCAAGGCGTCGGAGTTAAAGACTTCAGGACGACCAGAGCGCGGGGCATCTTCCACGTCGCAGTTACCACTTTGGAATTTTGCGCAGTCCTTACACTCACGGTATCCTCTCCTTACCACTTTTATAAAAAAAATACAAAATATGCCTCTTATACGCTTTCGAAAATTCCATTTTATTTTTTAACAACACGTGCTTCTATCCGGGATTCGAATCACTTGTTGAATGCACAATATATCAAGGAAAATATAAATAGTTCTGTTATATTTCGCGAATAATTTTTTGTATGCAAAAGTCGTACAAAAGTGAAATTATTTGTAAAATAGGCATGAACTTATGGACTGACCTGATAATTAGCTTATGAAAAACTTTTTTTTTTTAATTAATGGTGTGGTCGTATATTATTTTTTTTTTTTTTTAATTTTAATGCTATTTCGATTAGTATTTCGTCTCTCGGTTCATTTTGTCTCGTAAATGTCTTAAGAGTTTTTAAAGCCTGTGAACTTTCAAATTAATTTGCACTTCATTCGAATTAATCCGAGTTATGCCACCTCTTGGGTAGCCCCATTATTTCAACTCCCAATGTGCTCGGAGCGATCCTCCATCTATTGTCCTGCTGATTACATTTCAGAGCTTTCTCTGCGTTACTACCATTATAATTAATAATAACTTGGGCTGTTACGTCATAGAGAATTTGATGGAAATGAAAACAAAATATATAAAAGGAGATTTGTTGAATACAATCAGTCGTTGTTCAGACATCAACGAAGTAACATGAGTAATGATTGGTACATTAATTTTTTCATATATCATCAACCCAATAAAATAAATAAATCGCTGTCACATCTCCTGTTACATCAGAAAATCTACACCTTCTCTATTCTCTTCATCGTGGATAGAAATCCCATCCAACTGTTAAGTAGGTCGTAAACGCAATGGCGCTTCTGCTGGTGCTCTTCATTTCAACACTTAATTTCAGGTCACGCTTAATTTTTTTGGAAAAAACTCACAGCAAATTAAGAGGTAGTCATGCAGAAATTTCACAGCAGCTGCCGTAAAACAGCTAAATCGTATATGATAAATAATTTAAAAAATTCGCTTTGGGTAATGAGTTATCAGCATTTTTCCAATTAAACATGAGTCCTGTTCCTGATTATATACTTAAATTTGTATTTAATTGTCTCATGCGCTGAGCCGTGTTAAAAAATTATATTGTTTTTTCTTCAAATAGGTTTACAGCTTCAAATAAAGCAATTATTCTCGTTGTATTCCTCATGCATACTATATGACATCTCCTCCAAGGCTACATTTCATTAACAAATAAAACCTTATCTATTGAACTCTGTTTTTAGTAAACATTTTTTAATTAAAATTGCTAGGAAAGTAGTCATTCCATATGAGTATAGAGCTGTTGAAAAAATGAGATAGCCATAAATAACTAAATTCTTTCTTGAGTTGACTTAGTTGATCATTGCATATGAATAATTTTTGTATTCTCTCAATGCTAGTTTGATAATAATCTTTTTTAAGCTTTATTAACATTCAGGAAATTTGAGGGATCAATTTTTAATAACAGTGAACTACTCAAGATACAATTTTTTATTATATTTATACAGTCTGTCTAATGGAAGCGAGGCTGCCATAACTTGGAAACTATTTGACCGATTCGACACGAACAAACTGTATTTTATAGGCTTATAATATTTATAGTACGCAATATATTCAATAAAATGAAGAGTCACCATCTTTAGCTATAATGGCTGCACATCTTTGAGTCACACTTTGTTGTGAATTTCTGCGCACGTTGTGGAACCAATCGGCTCCAAATCAATCGAATTTGCCTTAATAACTGTTGAAGCGTTTTTTTGTTTTCCTTTGAGTTTTTGTTTCACTCTTTTTCAGACATTTTCAATATGGTTGGCAACCGACTTCACAGTCGTCAATCCAGCATATCAATCCCATTTTGTTGTTTCTACTCTATACACCTTCAAGTCGTTGTCTTCTTGTAAAATCTAAGATTGGCTAGTTTAAATATCTTCGCAGCTAATGGCATTGGTCCTTTCTAGTAAATTTTAGTTATCAAAGCTGCATTCAAATTGGCGGTAAGGACAAATAAATGGCCAAATCCTTTAACATAATTAACAGCAATCCCAAACATAATTAACAGCAGAACACCAGGACCGACGTATGCAACTATTTGCCCAAATGGAAGATCTCGTCCAATGTTGCCGTCAACGTTTTTTACATCTGTATACCGTTGCAACTATTTATTTGTAAACGGCTTTGACTTCTTCAAATAATTTTCTGCAGATGCATATGACATTTTTGGATCTATAGGATGCTTGTTTCAAATCGTTCTTCATGCGCGGAACTCATTTTGTAAAAATCACTTACGCTTTCTATATTTCTCACAAAACCAACAAATTGCACATCGCTTACTGCGGAATGGATACGCCTGTTAAGTAGCATTTAAATTTTTTTGATAACAGAACTTTAAGCTTGAATTTTGTCGGTCTCCATTAGGCAGACTGTAGTTATTAGATGCATGCAATTTGGGGAAGGTTATCGTAGATACTTTCGGTAATTATTATTTAGGCATTATTATTTATTTCTGATAAATTTGGTTATTTGACATGAGAACTTAACCATTTTCGAGATATTCGATTGTAAAGATTTTTTAAAAACATGGCAGATAAAAAGAAAAACTAGTTTTCAAAGTAATTTGCAGAATAGTTTTCATAGAAGTTTTTTTAATGTTGTGAGGTAAGAAATGCTTAGTGAAAAATCGAAAAATAAAAAAACTTTATCGAACAGCAATTTTTATTTGTCAGCGCTTGGTTCAAATTTTATTGATGAATTTTATTTAAATAATTTTTATATTTCATTTTATTAATTGACATATCCTTCCACATAATCAAAACTTGAAACAATTTTGAGCTTGAGCTTACAGAGAGGACGTACAACTAAAAACAAAAAATTTTGTAAATGTAATCTTTAAAATTAATCTATTATCTAAATAAAAATGCCTGCAGAGCGGCTTTCCTGGTAACTCTTTGTACTTAAGATACTCGTATATTTATCTATATGCATTACATATACCTATATATAAAAAATTCGAGCTTTGCTGTGTTTGATGTTTCATTGAATCTCTATGCATTAAAGTAGAAACCGAAAAGCCTTAGAAATATAAACACTTAGGTATATAAGTTTGTGTGTATGCGTATGTGATCTGTATATAAATATGTATAAGTACATATGTATTTGCCGCCTTAAAATTAGGTTTGCTTGGAGCTAACAAGTCCGACCAGCTCGAAACTCGACCCCATTTGGTCAAAACTGCTAACGACAGCAATGCCTT
Organism: Anastrepha fraterculus; assembly: GCA_037575425.1. Classification (NCBI taxonomy): domain Eukaryota; kingdom Metazoa; phylum Arthropoda; class Insecta; order Diptera; family Tephritidae; genus Anastrepha; species Anastrepha fraterculus. The sequence goes on along the minus strand of JAYXIM010004083.1, from coordinate 30,397 downwards.
GACTATGATATGTGTGCAGATATCTTGATGCATGTTGTTGTACGTACGTGTATGTTTGTATGCCTTGCAAACATATGAACATATATACAAAATGATTAAATTCATTCATATGCACACAACTAAATGTATATAGTTACATTGGTACATGGTATACATACATTATAATATCAATACCCGCTTCGTTGCTTTTACTTATGTGTGCATGTATAGGTTTGAAAAAATCGGACAATTCTGCGCTGCTACGAATTCGATTTTATTTTATTCATATTCACTTACTTCATGTTTTAAGTTACTATCATACAAATATCAGATCAGGTTTTAGACTCTTTTCTGTTACGCGAATTTTCTACGCGTTTCACAAATATGAACACAAAATGAAATATAATTTATATTCCACATACATGAATGTACATATGTATGAATTAACTGAAATTTACCTGAATTATAGTGGAAAGGTACAAAATTTGCTGCCCTTAAGAAATTAGTGAAATTCACTTTCAAATAACGGTACGTATACGCAGTCATTGATGCGACTGGACAACTGCTCACATGTACAATGAATAAGCAGAAGTATGCATGCACATATACATATATGGACAAATACATATGTAGACTGCCAGTAGCCATGTGCGGAATCAAGAGATTTCCTATTTAATTACCAATAATTACACTGCATCCAAGCATGGCAAGCAACTCTTGCTCGCAGCCTGTACGAAGCATCTCCGTTGTTCAGTACCAGTTGTCACTGTTGCTGCCGCTGCTGCTGCTACCACTATTTACTGCTGGTGGACATTGGGCAATATACCATGAGCATAGGCAAAAGCCAACAAACGCTTTGGGCTACGCCATGGTTCGGCGGCCGTCAATTGATAATTTATTTTACTTATTTATTTCTCTATCTTTATTTTCCTTCATTTACGAATGTTGTTTATGCGTAAAAAGTATGTGAAACACCAAATTTAGGTTTGACTTCTCAGCGATATTTCGTTGCCTCGTTTATTTTCCTAATCGTTCACCATTTGTCTGCTGAGCTGTTTGTGTGTTTGGCTAACACCTGACTAGATACTGCTGCGTTGCCTTCAGCTGGCTTTGTTGTCTATTCCAAAGAGATAGAGCAGGAAGTTAGACCTGCTAAATATCTTTAGTGGAAACCTGTAGTACACACATATATATGTTTGCGGCTTATAAAATTCGTTTTGATTATAAAATGTTTGGTAATGTGTTTTTCAAAGTCAAAATGAAAAGTAATTAGCGAATGCTACTTTCGCGTGGATTCAAGAAATTTAATAGAGACGGGCAAAACTTATTAAGGCTTTGTTTGTTATATTCGTATAGCCCACAAGGAAGTGTGCCATATAAACATACAAATATTAGCACGCAATAAAGAGAGTTAAAAACAAATAAGGAAGTACTAAATTTGGTACGAACTGGCGATGTAAATTTTTTTGATTTTTAAAATCTCGGGATTTAGACAACATTTATTTTGAAACAAGTTAATTTGGAAAAACACATCAATGCCATTGAAGAAGTTCTCCTATGATATGGTAAATAATACATAAATGATTGTTTTTTACTTTTTCGTTTAAAGTGAATTAGAGTTAATTAGAAAAAATTAATTTTTTAGCCTATTTTTTTATCTAAGGATGTCAAAAGAGGTCAATCCAAACAAATTTAAAAACGGAGACGAAAGCTTCTTGCTCCTTTTGTTGCGGAAAAAAATTGTCAGATATAGTTTGATGTAATAATAAAGTCAGAACTTAATATCCTTATTCATATACATACCTGAAGTGCGTGACCGTTCACTCACATTATTTTAATATTATTTAATGTAACACGAACACAAATACATATTTCACTCATAAGAAGAGGTGAACATGGAATACAAAAACTCAGTAGAATTTTACGACAGAAGTGTTGTAAACGCAAAATGTTTTTCAATTTGCTGTAAAGGCGATTTGTCTATCTCTACTTCAAATGCTTTGCAAAGAATTGCAAATCCCGAAAATATCGGGATTGCTAGCATTCACGGCGAACGCCTTAGCCAAATGGGCCGGTGCGTGACTAAGATTTGGAAGTGCAAGTTTAAATCGCCCTGCTTGAAACATCAAATGATAGAAAAAGTTTTTTCTAATAGTGGTCGCCCTGGATGTCATTGGCAAATGCCTGCTTGTATATCTGCCATGAAAAAGCTTCTCATAAAAAGCATCTGGCATTTGGAATTAAAAGTCGTATGTCCTTCAAACAGCAAGACGCACACCACGAATTGGGGAGCAGCTCGACCAAACACCCAATAAAGGGTATAAGCGCCAAGCGCGTGGTTTTTATCTGATTTTTGGATTTTTCATTTATACCAAACAGGAGTACTTGTTTTTTTTAAGTAATGGGATATTTCGTTTTTCTTTTTTTTTTTGATTACAATTAATTGGGAAGTTGTTATGGGTTATTTTGATCGATTTCGCCCATTTTCAATGCCAAAAAAGTTGATTTTGTACCAAATTTCATTGAAGTATATTAATTTTTGGTAGAGTTACTGTGCTCCTGAACGGATGGACAGACGGATGCCTAAATATACTCCTCTTATCTTTTTGAGCATTTTGATATATGCAAATGTAGAAAAATTGTGAAAGTAGCACATATTGACAAGCCTGGAATATTTATTTATTTACTTTTTAATTTTAATTAATTTTTTTATGAAAGTATAGTTTATTCTAAAGCAAAGTTTATAATAATCCAAGTTTCAAATTTTGCTAAAAATGTGTAACAATTCGTCAGAGTTTCATAGAAACTTCAACATTTTTACTCGCAATTTTTGGAAATAATTTGAGTACGCAGCTTTACAGCCCATTAAATTTTAGGCTGCACGGAAAGTGTAAGTCTGAAGTTACTCAAAACTCTCGTTGATTTTTGATAATTTTTCCCCCGTCGATGTTTCAGATTTTCTCCGTACAAAAACAAAAAAAAAAAAAAAATACCTTCGTTATACGGAAGCAAATACAACGTTTATTTTATTATGCCAAAAACAAACTGCGATTTTTCAAAAAAAAAAAAAAATTTATTTTAATATTTTTATAAAATTTTTTTAATTTTTTTAAAGTTTGAAACTTGGATTATTATGGTATTTCTTATAAAAAAAAACTGTAATTCCATAAAAAAATGCTTTATATTAAAAAAATAAATAAATACATTGTCAAAACTGCGTATATACACTCGTGCTCACATGATTAGATCCAATTGTCTTTTTATTATATTCATAATAAAGGGGGATCCATTGAGGGGGGATTAAATTGAAATAAAACAACGAACATTCAAATTGATTGGGCAGTCTTTATTATTTTTGTTAGAACCATTCATGACGTTTCTTTTTTAAAGATAATCCGTAAACACCAATTAGGAATGACTCGCTGAATGACTTGGGTCGGTATCTCGTGAATAACTTCAGTAATGTTGGCTTCAAATGCCTCAATAAAAGCTGGTTTGTCCACGAAGCATTAAGATTTAACATGCCGCCACAAATAAAATCCAAAGATGTGATACCACACGATCTTGGTGGCCAATCCACTGGTCCGAGATGAGAAATAAATTGCTTACCGTTCGCTATTCACTGTTATATTGGCGCCAGTCTCACTTTGAAGAAATATGGGCCAATGATTCCTCAAGCCCATACGCCTCACCAAACGGTTGGCTCTTCAGCCCATGTACGTAATGAACACTTTCCACAGCAAAATCCTTATAAATCAAAGTTCTAAACGTTGTACAAAAGTGAATAAATTTCAAAGAGTTGGCCTCAAAATTTTCAACTTTCTGATCAAAAATTTGAGAAAACTTTGAAGTATTCAGTTTGGTAGCTTATTTCATTACAGTATTAGAAAGTGTAAGGTAGAAATTGCTCATAAATTGCGTTGTCTTTTGACATTTTTTCGCATAGGATGAATATTCTTCCATATAAAGCACTTGTCCAAAGGTCTTTTGTTTTTTGTTATAGAGTGAACTGTACTTTTATAAAAAATTAACAAATAGCACGAATATTTTAAAATAATAAAGAGATGTCTAAAAAATGTATTTCGTTTTCAAATGCATTTTCATTTCCTTTCTCATTTTAATCTAATGCATTCATATTATATATATATATTTTTTTTTTCAATTATCTACTACATATTTTAAACACTTACCAATCCTGTGACCATTGACCTCAAGTCACTTTCTTTTGATGGCGAAAACTGCAAAACCATGCAACACTCAGATAATCATTAAGTAATCATTTTGGTTTTTTCCTCAAGTTATTTATTAGTCGCCTCAAATACCAAACCCTTATTTTGTAGTGGATTCGTGCAAGCATTACATCGTTTATAAACTATTTTATGGCGTTAAAAAGGTAGTCAATAAACTGACAATTTCCAAAAACGTTAAGCACCACAACAGCAAATAGCAATGAGTTGAATTCAAAACGAGCGGCTGGAAATATCAGTTAGCCGATAGACATTTGAAAATGCAGACTTATTCGTATGCACATGCAGAGGTTTCTTTTCATATATATGTGCTTATACACTCATACACGTAAATACATTCATACATTTTTCTTAGTACTCCTATATGCCTGAGTCGACCGGCATCGTATGACGTGTGTGCAACTGTGAGTGAAATACCGCAATACCGTACCGGCGCCACGCAACCAATTGCAATAAGCAACACGAACAGCAACAAAATCGAAAACAACAACAATGTTCAAGTAGCAACAAAATCATACGAGTACAAAAAAACATCATCAAATTCGCCTTTCACTTCAACCACTTCACTCACTGCGCTGCTTTATTGTAGCCGCTTTGGGTATTGGAAGAAGTACGCGGTGGGCGGGAGCGGTATTGCACATGGTTGTGCATTGAAAGTTATCCGCAATGTTGGTTGAAATGGAAAACCAACTAGGTAGCCAATAGTGGAAAAACAAGTCGGTAACTAAATCAATGGTTGGTATTGCATTGAAAATCTGCAAGTCAGCGTATAAAGTGGCGCATGGGAAAAGGAAAATTGTAAATGGCAAGTGTTGCAGAAAAAATAAATATACTTAGGTATATATCTGCAGTCATGTTTAGCGAAATAAAAAGTATTAAGTTTTTAAATATAGCGACAGAATAGACTTACACTTACAGATGTATTTTGGGCTTACAATTTTTGAACTTTAGTTGAATATAACAAAAAGGTTACTTTGTATTAAATGTATCTTTGTATCTTAAGTTCATGTGGCAGCAATTGTCAACTTTCACAAATTCTGAAATAACCTGAAATACTAATCTTAATATTTATTTCGAAATTTTCGCTTTATAGAACCGTAAAGGGTTACCTACAAATTTTTGGTTCTTATCAAAGGGTCAGGTTCGAGATACAAAGGCTTTAATTAATTCTAATATGGGTACAAAAGCAAGAAGAGCACGTCTTATCTAATTCCCGATATTTTTATTTTCTATAATCGCCGTTTTATAACACTGCTTTCTTTATAACTTTTTGAAGATTGGAAAGATTATCGTAATAAAGTTATTAAATTAATGGTCTTAAGGTTGCCAATAGAATGACAAAAATATAAAAATTTCTGTTTTAAATAAAAGTATGTGATATTTCACTTAAAATAATTTCTTTATTTAGTAAATTTTCATAATAATAAGAGTGGATTTCTATTCGAATTTGAACATACTTTACAACTGGTGTAACATTTTTCATGTGCAACCAGCTTGTCATTGTTTTTTAACTTTTTATTAAAATATAAGCAAATTAAGTAACCAGTTAATATTAAAATTTAGGTGTGAGCTCCTCAAAATTTCTGCATTAAAACTGAAATTCTAAAATTCTTAAATTCTATTTCTTCTATACCCATATTCTGATAATTTTGTGACATTTTTCTTATTCAAAAATATCCCAGGATTAAATCTATCTATCAGCACAGAATCTATGCGGTCGCCGTAGTCGAATGGGTTGATACGTGATTACCATTCGGAAGTGCGTATGTTCCGTGGGTGAAACACGCTCCTCGGAAGGCAACGGAAAACCTCAGCCATAAAAAAACGTCTCATAAAAAATATCTTCCATTTGTGGAACAACATCAAGCCTGACACCACAAATAGGAGGAGGAGCTCGATCAAACACCCAATAAATGGTGTAAACCCCTATTATTATATATTATATATATCTTAACAACATTCATTTAAGAGTATTGACTTGAGTATCAAAAGACTGTAATATTTCATTGAGCTTTCATTTGCTACCTATATTTTGATAACCCATTTACTTTTCAACAATGAGTAATTTCGGGGACCTATTATTTAGATAAATTTACAGTTTGAAATAATGATTACTTGTGTGCTTGTTCGACTTGCATGTAAATCTCAACTTCCAGATTTAGAGTATCGTAACAGGTGGCAAATTAGTCATCCAATTTTGTTATTGAATAACTTTTTCATTAAATAAAAAAAAATTGGATGATGGTAGTCTTTATGATGATGTTGCGATTCATTGCTTGTATATTTGTATACTGCAGCTGTCTAGTTATGTGTTAAATGTGATTGACATATGATGCCATTTACAACAGTTGTTAATCTTCCTATAGGGTGACTAATTTTGCGCCCCCTTGTACTTTTCAAACTTTTTCACTAATTGATAGAGCACACTAGCTACTTAGGCCTACGGAGCAACTTAAATTAATATTTTCAACTGAATTGTTGGATTTTAAAAATTTCTGTAACTTTCAGTACGTTTCCCAAAAACCTTGACAACATATATCTTAAAAATTATAAGTCTTTCACAAACAAAAACTTCGGAACCCATTTCCTGGACATAAAATTTAATTCATAGGGGAAGGGTTAGTTATACTTTGATTTTACTTCTGAACCTGCCCTTGATTGAAAGATGCTGGCTGAAAATATTCATGTTCAACATTATTTCTGCCTAACCTTTAGTATTAATTCAAAATAGTTTTACGTGTATAAGCTTCACATTTAAGCAAGCCGATCAGCCATCAGGCAGCTCGAACTTGTGAAATAAACCCTTCATAGAACTCTGGAACAGCTCCTATATACAGAACAATCGTGATAGTCCGACATTTCTTAATCCGACACGTTCGGTAATCCGACAACCTCATAACGTCTATGGATGCAATTGGCATTATTTTATTTTGATCAGTCGTAGCAGAGCAGCAGAGGGGGACTGTGTTTTGTTTCCCGGTCACAACGTATTTGTCACTAAATTTGAACGACTCCAGTTCTCTCGCGATTTCTGACGGTGTTGATATGATTTTTTTCTGTCTTTTCGTGTCGTTATTTTCTGATTTGGTTTTAGTTAGTGATGGCATCGACGTCAAACAAACGTAAACATACAACACGTACGCTGAATGATAAATGGGCCATAATTCAGCGAAGATTATTTTTGCATTATGCATTTTGATCATAATTTTCGAATTAACATTGATTAAATGGAACCTTCGGTAGTCCGGAATATTTGATAATCCGACAACGAGTCGGTCCCGTATGTGTCGGACTATCACGATTGGACTGTACTTTTAATGAATACTGTTGGAGTGGTAGTCTTTGGCTGACTATGTCCAAGGATGATAAAATACAAACTAAGGTCAATTAAAATAAAATTTTTAAAGTAGCCATAATTTTAGGAAAGCTGGTAGTGAGAATTAGCAAAAGTGTGTGCAAATAATAATCGTCTGTAAGCAAAAATGAAAATTTACGCTGAATTATTGTAAACATGGAAGGTAATAGCCGAAAAAAGTAGTTTGTAAGCAAAACCGAAATTTTTAAAATTAAATTAACTTGATACCACTGAGAATCAAACAGTATATGAGTTTTACTGCCAACGCTTGCTCAGAATTAGTCTCATATTAATATTGATTGAAAATTCCGTCTTGCTAGAAATCCATTTGGCTGGCTCAGCTAATTTTCATAGTCTAATTAATTTTTATATTTGTAAATATGCTTACACATAACGGCATTGGAAGAATCGAACTTTGATGATATATAATATATACAAATCTTCGCATAGCGGGGGCAATACAATGGATTATTCACGTCTCTTTTCCTCACCCTCATACGATAGAATAAAGTAAAATACCATGTATGTACTCGTATGTGCATATATATGTATGTATTTATATGTGTTTCTGAGAAAGTATGTATACATTTGTGCACTTGCTAGCTTAGCACTTCTAAGACTGCACGTGTTAACAAAAGACTTAAGCCACGAACCTGTTGCAATGCAATATAGCAAATTAACAGATTTGCCATGCCCCAATGTTCAAATGCTTACTACGTTACTACAATGCGTTAAAATGAACTTTACCAAGTTCTATATGCTATACATACATACACTTTTATTTACTTACATTCACACACACACACATGCATGCCAAATAAGTGACCGCAAGTGTGTCAACAATATGAATGTTGCAGTGCAGTGAAGAGAAAGTTGTTTTGCGCGCGTTTATGGTGATTGTTCTGTATGTCGCCACAAAATACACAAGTACAAATTCAACACACACTATATTAAGTTTTTGTGTGTAAAATTTTAAAAATTTACATTTACTTAACACACCTAAAAATAATTAATATTTGAAATGATTACAGTAATAAGAGCGATGTATGAACGTCCTTGGAAGTGGAACGTAAAGCGTCAACGCAGAAATTGCCATAAACGTAAAGTGTAAAATAAAACATAGTGAAATAATAGCATTTTCAGTCGGCCAATCGCTTGACGACGTATCATATTTTGCGTAAAATAAATAAACAACAGCATAATATTTATTGAGAAAACTGCAAACGACAAATATACTGAAATACTATGCGCCAGGTTTCAGTAAATTCATGAGAATGCTTGTGTGTGAGTTGCGAAAAATTAGTACGCCAGATGAATTCAAAAAAGACGACAAGTGGTGGAAAATCGCCAATACGAGTATATAGGTACCTGTAGATGTATGCATAGTGTAAAAATCCTGTAGTGGCAGCTCATGTTTTCGATTTCAGTACACTACTCGAATGACTGGAACGTTGAATTACCTTTCATAGTTTCATAGCTGGACGCATACAAATGTATAGCAAAATGTAATGCTCTATGCGATTGCATTTATTATCTGTGTACCTGTGTACCTGTTGAAATGGCTCAGTGGCGTCGAAGTTACATTCGAGTGGTGCAAGTTAGGCAACTTACTTAAATTAACATGATACTTATTTCGGCATAAATGAACATACACATTCATATATACAAATTTATATATTTAATCACACAAACAAACAAATAATGAATATAAACATATTTTTACCCCCATCGGCTATTGCTACTGCTGCTGTAGAAAATCAAGTAGCTGAAAATACCACAAGCGGAATTGGTTTTTATGAGTACTTCCTGCTTCGGTAAATAAATAAAAACTAAAATATAGCGGAAATTAAAAAAATCTTCCAAATAAAAGATTTTGTTCGCACCTTTTTGTGTGTGTCTGAGTGTGTGGCTTTAACCCATTTTGGCTATGAATTACTTGAATAATAACACTTGATTAACTTAATTACAACTCATTTTTGAAAAAATAAATAGCAATCTCAAAGTTTTTGTTATTTTGTGTGCTTAACAAATTTTTTCCCTGTTTATTTACTTTTTTGCTTATTTCTTTGCTTTTGAGTAATTTAATGCACATTGTTCTGTTATTTTAATTTCTGATTACGATTTCCGATAAAAATTTCGTTAGCTTTAGTTTTTTGTCAAGGCAAGACCAGCAGCAGTTTGTCGTACAATGGAAAAGTTGAGTAAACAAAAGTCTTTAAAAAACATTAGAAGTATGTAAATAACACATTTGACCTTAGTTCAACAGCATAAGCAAGGTGTAAGATTATTTTACCTCTTTTGACAACTAAGTACCTATTGTTGTGTTGGCCTATTGCTGTAATTTATACGCGAATCGAAATTTATGTCAATGCAGATGGAATATCAACGGAGTGACTCACAAATACTATCAAATATTTGTGAAAAGAAAAACGACGAAACATTTTTAAGTTTTTGCATTTTTTAAATTTAAAATTACTTAACTGTGCTAAATATTAAACGGCATTACAACAATATTGTGAATAACTTAATTTATTTGAAAACAATCCATGACAATGTATTGGTTGAAAGAAGTTTTACTTTATTTATACTGCACATACCAAGTGTGCCCTGCCATATCCGCTTCCAAGTAGTTCTAATTAATGCACGAAGTCTCTTATTTTTAACACACTTTTATTAGGTCGGGTTGTATGTATGTATGTATGTATGTATGTATGTATGTAACGGAATCTTTGAGCTTAATTTTCACTGGCTTCTAAACATCTGATCGACTTGAAATTTTGCACACCTATCAAGGACCGATGACAATGCAATAATTTGATAAAAGTTTTCCATTATCCTTATTGGGATTGCCAGGATTAATATTTTATATTTTTACCTGTGGGCAAAAATTAAGGTGAATTTGAATCTTTGAATCTTTTTTAACACACTTTTATTAGGTCGGGTTGTATGTATGTATGTATGTATGTATGTATGTATGTATGTATGTATGTATGTATGTATGTATGTATGTATGTAACGGAATCTTTGAGCTTAATTTTCACTGGCTTCTAATTATCTGATCGACTTGAAATTTTGCACACCTATCAAGGACCGATGACAATGCAATAATTTGATAAAAGTTTTCCATTATCCTTATTGGGATTGCCAGGATTAATATTTTCTGTTTTTACCTGTGGGCAAAAAGTAAGGTGAATTTGAATCTTTGAATCTTTTTTTTAACACACTTTTATTAGATCGGGTTGTATGTATGTATGCATGTATGCATGTATGTATGTATGTATGTATGTATGTATGGATGCATGTATGTATGTATGTATGTATGCATGTATGTAACGAAATCTTTGAGCTTACTTTTCACTGGCTTCTAAAAATCTGATCGACTTGAAATTTTGCACACCTATCAAGGACCGATGACAATGCAATAATTTGATAAAAGTTTTCCATTATCCTTATTGGGATTGCCAGGATTAATATTTTCTTTTTTTACCTGTGGGCAAAAAGTAAGGTGAATTTGGTTGTAAAATGAAAAAATCTTTTTTTATTCTTGTAAATCAGTTTCTCAGGCTCCCTCCACGAAATAAGTTCTTCATCCCGATTACTTCTTTATCACGGCCGATAACTGCATAGCTTTAGACTCACAGTCGATAAGAAAGGAATTAAATATAACACGAATATATCGAATCATTTATTCACTGACTGCAATGATAACAATAATTTTCATTCATAATAAACAAAAAATAGTTTAAAGAAACTAAAAAACACGCTTTTTTGCTAATCGAACTAAAAAGTAGAAAATAAAAAATAGTTTAAAAAAACTAAAAAACACGCTTTTATTGCTAATCGAACTAAAAAGTAGAAAATAAATTTTAATGACAAAGAGACCTATAATGAAGTAATAGCAAATCGAACGATCAGTCATAGTCAACTACCTCAGAACAGAATTATAACAAAAATTAAGATACAAATAGAGTAATTCAAATTAGAGTTAAAATCGGGGGATGCTTGATATAGTAAATATTACAATCATTCTATTGGCAACTACCTATGTACAGAGGGTTATGAAAGTGAAGCAAAATACATCCCACGCTTTTAACTCTAATTTGAATTACTCTATTTGTGTCTTAATTTTTGTTATAATTCTGTTCTGAGGTAGTTGACTATGACTGATCGTTCGATTTGCTATTACTTCATTATAGGTCTCTTTGTCATTAAAATTTATTTTCTACTTTTTAGTTCGATTAGCAATAAAAGCGTGTTTTTTAGTTTTTTTAAACTATTTTTTATTTAGTAATAAACTCAACGATTGCGCTCCAATATCTCGACCGGTAAGAGATTTTTTTTAAATTGTTTTTAACTAAAATCAGAACAAGTTCAATCCTATCCTATCTAATTCTTCGCACATATTTAATTTAATTTAGGTCAAGTACTTGAATATAATCCGCGCCGTTTTTAAGCTCTGCAGTAAATATAAAATTGAATTTATGTCCGGAAATTGAATAGGCCATTTTTTCCATGTTCATTCCGCTTAGGGACATATAGCTTCGACAAGACTCTTCCACCATACACGGTTCTGTTCTTCGGCCGATCCGTAGTTGGTTTCGTGATGCCATCTGGTGGTTTTCTAAGCGAGTGACCTATACATCGCCGCTTTCTGCGTTTGATTTGCTAAAGGATAGGTTCCTCATTTGTTGATCTCCACAGCTCGTCGTTGCTGATGGTGTTCGTCAACCATTATAAATATGTCTTGCTTTATTGTGTTTGACTCTCATAGTCTTCGACCTGGTGATGTTGACCTGCAATCCGACAGCCCAGCACGCTGGCTAGTCTAGTGACCAGTGCGGCCTCGCTTGCATGCCTGTGAGAAGGAGGCAGACGTTATCGATGAAGTTCAGGTGCTCAATATATCTGCTGAAACTCCATGCGATGCCTTTATTGTGCAGTTTAATTGGCTCATGACGTCAAAGAGAGACGGGGCGACAGGGGACAACCGTGCCTTACATCTGCGTTGGTGGTGAATGGGCCTTTGATATTGCCATTGTGAATCACTGCCAGCTTGAAATTCTCATAAAGGACTCTAATAGTCCATTGTAACACCTCAATTCCCTTACTTCTAATCCAAACGGTAGCTATTCATTCATCAGTGTTTTTAATATTATTGGCAAGTTAGAGGATATCATCTGTAAAGCTTACGAGCCCATTTTTGTGTTGTCTGCAGCTGTCTTGCTTTCACTGATCCTCTCACTATGTCCGATCTGTTTTGTGCTAATAAATCCCAAAAACTTTATACCTAGAGCCTATGCTTTTACTCTCCTTCCCTAAAAAGAAAAAATGGGACGCTGTACAGGATATTTCTACGCCATATTTCTAATAAGACGAGCATGATAAGAACTGTATAAAGTATGCCCTTTATTCACCGAGAGAAGACTTTACTGCATTACTGAATACTAAGTCCAAAGTAGTACATTTTAAAATGCGGTTGAAGGCCGACATTGTGATTCCCAAGTAAACGAAGTTCTTAACTGCTTCAGCAGACATTTATGAGCTCGTGTTAATAATGATTTCTTCGCTTTGGCTCTTCCCTTTAAACAGCCACTGTTTAAGTTCTCCTTTTGGTTTCAGCACGCAAGCGGACGATTTCTGCATCCTCTTTCATAATTAAAAGCATTTGTTCCTGTTGAGTAACATTTTTGTAAGGCTATTGGACTGTGTATTTAAAATCTTATTTATATATTTACTTGAAGCATATTTATAAATAATCACATGACAAAATCAAGGCAATTAGCAGCAGAGGCTGTTGGGCTGAATTTACCTCTATGCTTAATTTGAAGATTTTCATTTATGATTTTAACCTTTGCCTCTTTTTCGCCATTTTTTGAATGAATTGTTTTGCTTAATTTTGAATAATACTCTGCTTTTTAAATGCGGTTCTCTGTGTTAGAAATCCAAAAAGATCTCACCAACGAATTATTTTGAAAATCAATAGATAAATATCCGACGAGTGAGATTAGTGCAATAAATAGCTCGCTTAAGACAAAAGTATTTAAATAGTTTTACAATCAGTATTCCTTATTAGTTAAGTGTATTTATGTAAGTAGTTTCATCACCCAATAAGCTATACACTGCTAGCAAGTGTTTCGGCCTGGACCATCGTCAAAATAAAGAGAAAATCAAATGATTAGCTGGACAATAGAACACTGAAGTGATGCCTTTGACTGCCTGAGTAAAATATGTATGTATGTGTTACAATAAATATATAATAAATGTGTCGCAATATCGGCTTTTATCGACCCACTTATTATTCATAATGTTTTGTTATAAATTTAAAATGATTACAAAAAATAAAAATATGCGAGACTTTTCTTAACCAATCATTCAAACCCAATCTAACCTTGCGTGGAATTATGCGAGTTTTTCAAATATAAATATTTAATTTATACTTTGCCCTAAGCGGACAAATATTCAGAACACATAAAGCTCATGGCAATAAATAATTAATAATACTTAATACAATACAATTTACAACATTTTTTTTGCCCTGCTCTGCTACTTTCGCAACATTTTCCAATGCTATCACGAATTAGTACCAATTAATGGTCACGAGTATGCGTGTCAGCGTTAAGTTGCGCAAAAATGTAGATGTGAAGGCGAATGCAGCAATCAGTTGGTATTTAATTCATTAGTAATATGAAGATATGAATGACAAAATTTATATACAGTTGGTGCCTTAATAAAACAACTAATCAATGTATGTCAATAACATAATCAATGCTAAATAAATGTCAACAGAAAAAAATCGTGTCCAAAAGAAAATTATAAAACAAAAGCAATTCAAAGTGGATGGGAGTAGCAGACATAGACTTTGGGCCAACACTAAGTATATCTTTACATTCAAATTTATTTTAAAATCAGCCTAAATTAATTGAAAAGGCGTATTAGTTTGATTTATTTATATATTTTATTTATTGTGCAGAAAAAATATATTTTTCGAAAATAGCATTTAATAGTTAAAGAGTTGCGATGCAGAAATAATATGAACGCGCAAACATAAAATGGCAAAACTAAACCTCATCTAAAATTATGTTAAAAAACTTTGCCATATTATGCTACTGCGTCTATGCGACATTAATTAGTATTACTGTCCGCTACTCTAGAAATCAAAAGAAGAAAATTATATAGATTTCTTAATGAGGTGATTATTTTAAAGTATTCGATGAGATTAAAACAATTTAAAAATAAAATTATGAATGAATAAAAAATAAAGTCAAAAGTAAGACTACTTAGGAAGTTTCCTACTTGGGTTATATTTGGTATTGATGTAATACGAACGCGTTAGTAAAAATTTTCTGTCATCTTTCAGTTCACAAGTTTGAAATCCCAATTTTCTTACAAACCAAAATACATGCCTGTCGACTGAAAAGGCGATGTGTTTTAAGTTCAACTGACTTTTACATTGTACTGGAATTCACGGGCATATCACATCTCATCTGCAACAGTAATCTGCGACCAAAGTGGGATTGTGTTGTTGTTGTAAGAGTTTACCAAGTTCTGTTAAGCACGGTCGTCATCAACGATTTCATCTAGCGGTACACCTAGGAAACATACTTACTGTTTCGATGGGGTTGTCCCAAAGGGTTGTCCCAAAGGTAGAGAGATGTTAAGGGTGCACGTTAATAAGTGGTTAGTGTCGTGCGGGTGCCATACACAAGCCGGATATATGTTGAATATGTGAGAGTCGCTTTGGAAAGGTAGAAGTTTAACCTGCTATAGATTCGAAATGTGCCACCTGAAGCTCTTTGTTAAAATCGATGGTGGTTGGACTCCGATAATGACATTCGGTGTGCTGGAGTTCTTAAAGGTGGTGAGAGACTCCCGATGAATGCCCTTTATCGTCTGCCTATATAAGGGAAGGTGGGCTTCCAGCTTCCTTGGTTTAAAATGATTCTTTGAATTATATTTCTTATTTGTGAATAATAAGAATTTTAGAATTTCTTAAGTGACGCTTACATCTTTTTGGTTAAGCTCCTCCTCCTATTTGTGGCATGCGTCCTCGTGTTTTTCCACAAATGGATCGACCTACAGCTTTAAGCCGACTACGAACGGCAGATGGCTTTTTGTGAGAATCTTTTTCATGACAGAAATGCACACGGATTTTCTATCATTTAGTGTTTAATGCACGGCGATTCGTACCTGGTATTCACGCACCAATCCCTTGGGCTGCAGTGGCCTTAAGCTTTTGCTTTACGATAATAAAGATACAAATAAAATAAAGTCTTACAAAATGTAATTCAACAACGTCGTTTTTCAAAAATGAATTTAATATATAAACAAATTTGACTAACAGATACTTAATTTTAGCGTACCTCTGTATACGAAAAGTATGGCGATATTGCTGGCCTTATGCTTTATAGTAGCCGCCAAAATCATTCAGCTGCTAACATGTGGTCGAAAAAATTAATATTTATTAGTTCATATTGCGAAGCAGACAGTGTGGCTTGGAAAAATGCAGACACAGTGCTTTGAATAATTTTCTATTACATAGTCGAATATGCCTTTAAAGAGAAATTAGAAAATGCAATTTGCATACAGATATAAAAAAATATTAATAAACAGGCAAACATATGTACATATTACATATGCAATACGCATAATAATCTCACACAATTCAAGCGATTTACGAAAGTAGTTAGCTAAGAAAGTATGTGCCGCAGCAAAACGAAAGCAAAAAATCAGATTATGTAAAATGTAATTATCTCACGAACTATATGGGAATAACTTGAGCGTGTTAATTTGCTTGCTAAACAATTTAAAATCAATCAAAAATGAGAAAACTAAAAAGGAACAGAATGCTTTTTTGAAATTAGTTAATTATTTTTTTATCGCTGCTGATATTTCGTAATAACAAAACTGCCATAACAATTGCTGCTAATTAAGTTTTCGTTGCTGCTGTTGCTGCTATGGCAAATTAGTGTTGATTTTTTGTTAAATGAGTTTTACGCTTGCTGGCATTGCACTATTGCCCGTTAGCTTGAAAGGCGCAACCATGCTGAGTGTAATGAGTTTATCGTAAATCGCAAGCTGCATACGTATTAATGGGTAAATTACTAAGAGCGGTCATAGACGCTGACAAACAAATTCAACTTTATAGTGCCGAAAAAAAATTTCACTTTTGTTGTTTCACCTTCAGTTTTCTTGAATTTTAGAGTAACTAATTTTGTTTTATGAACTCTTTTTGTTTTTAAATAAAACATTATGTATATAAAATTTACATAGAAAGTTTACAAATTGACCGATATTGGTAAGTTAAAGGTTATTCGTTATAGAAAGTCATTCAACTGTATGAATAAAATCATCGTTTGAGAATATATAGAAGTAAGTTCAGGAAGATGATATGAATAATGATGAAAAAAGATAGCTTTAATTTTGAATAAGGTTTGAAAATAACAGAAACTTACTTCCAAAGTGATGCACTTATTAACAAGAGTTTTCAAACGAGGCGCATTGGCTATTCAATACTGGAAAACCCGTGAGATTTGATATACTTGTATTCCCAATGATCAGAAAGTACCGGAAATGCTTAAATTAAACAAATCAGATTTAAATTTCAAGCAAATTTATTTTATCTCCTTCAAAATATGACCCGTCTGAAGCAAGACACATGTGCCAACGTTTGACCCAGTCCTCCATGCACCCCTGGTAGGCCGACGAAGGGATGGTCTTCAGCTCCTTCGTCGCATTCTCTTTGATCTCTTCTATTGACTGAAACTTCTCCTTCCACGAAGTGGCAACTTCAACTTGGGAAACAAAAAGAAGTCGCACGGGGCCATATCGAGTGAATACGGTGCTTGAACGATGGCAGTTACTTGGTGTTTGGTCAAATAATCCAGCACAATTTGTGCTCGGGGCGATGGCGCGTTATCGTCATGCAAAATCCAAGAATTGTTTGCCCACATTTGCGGCCGTTTGCGACGTACAGCATCTCTCAAACGCTTCAAAACGGATAAATAATATTCTTTATTGACTGTTTTGCCGATGGCAGGTACTTATGGTGCACTTAGCCCTGGCAATCGAAGAAAACAGTCAACATCACCTTCACGGTACTTTCTAATCATAGGCATCTATCCCAATTTTTGAAAATACTGCGGAAAACGCCATTTCGGCTACGGAGCTAAAAATGATCGACATTTTGTGAGCGGAGATAGCAGTTATTAACTTAGGTAACTTTTGGATTCAACAATGGCACAATGATAGTAGCACTGCTTCTCAACTGTTTGATCTTTTGCCCACTGTTGGCTATAATTCTATTATCAGCGTGGTCTTTAAAAATTGGCGTGATAAATGAACTATTGGCTATTTATATATCACAATTCGTTAAAGCATCTACTCTTTCTATTAAAAGGTATGTCTTAAATTTCCGATGAATCTGAATTTATATACAAATTTTTTAATTTGGTCCCATTGATTCATTTTTTTTTCATTTATCTTCTTTATGTATTTGGAGCAGCATTTGGACTTTACTCCGATTGGTGAAGATGTGAATTGAAAAATTGTTCAAATAATTTTAGAATATATTCCAACCCTCCGCTTGACTATAAATCTACTTTAACTCTACAGCACCGATCTCAACTTAACAAAAATTTGAAATTCTAAAATATATGTCACCTTTGTTTATGTTTTTTGTAATAAACTATTCGGCGAAAAAAGTAATGGCATTTGAGTCTTATACTTTTCCATATTCATAAATATGTCTTTAAGTGAAAAATTGATTGCATTCATTTAGTATTCAGCAATTTAAAAGGAAATTAATCTTCTATTTCATTTCTTTTCGATTTTACTTTCATATAAGTTTAGGTTTCATTTATTTTATTTTTATTCTCTGAAAAAGTAAAAAATAATACAATAGAAATAAATAACATACAAGGTGGTGCGCTCCATTGCTTACATATACTGCAGCTGTCGAGTTTATAAGTGTCAAATATGAAACAAAAATCATAAACTTTCCGATAGGGTGACTAATTTTGCGCCACCTTTTATGCTATTTATAATATTGTCATTGTATTCTTTGTTACTTTTTTAAAGAATAAAAATAAAACAAATGAAACCTACTACCTCAAATTTCATTTCTAGTCCGATTTTTCGAGCCATTTATACCGGAATTGAATTTCTGAGGTCCAAATCTTGATTTAAAGTTTATGACCGGTGCCGTGCTCCATCTACAGGGTGAACGATATGAAGTGTTACCAACTTCACACTGCTTGTATCTGTAAAACAGCTCATAACATCAACGTCAAAATTGTTCTAATGACAGTTAAATATATTGTTTATAAGCCATCAAAAGCATTTGCGTCTCAGTTTTGTTGATTTTTTTTTCTGAGATGGAATTCAAACGTAATAGTGTGGTGGAGTTATATTTGGCTGGAAAATCAGAACCAGCCATTGTTTGTGAGCTCAGTCACCTTAAAGTGAATAAAATATTTGTGTATCGCACTATAAAACGTTATATACTGATGATACTGGTAGCATTGCAAAACGCTATGGAGGCGGACCAAAAAAAAACGCAACAACGCCAGAAATTGTTCAAAAAGTGAAGGCTCGACTTGAACGAAATCCACGCCGAAGTGGAAGAAAAATGGCCAAAGAACTGAAAGCATCGCAAGACAGAATTCGACGCATATTGAAAAATGAGCTCAAGGTCAAGGCTTACAAGTTCCAAAAAGCACGCGATCTTTCACCCCAGAAAAAAAGAGTTCGGTTCGAAAGAGCAGAGGAGTGGTTGTGCTTACACGAACGTGGCAAATTTCTTAACATTGTGTTTTCTGATGAAAAAAATTTCCCAATTGAGCAGTTCATAAACACTCAAAACAATCGTGTTTACTTGACCGAACGCTCATACGAGAAATTGAGCCTACGTATGGCCACTCGAAGCAATTTCCCATCGCAAGTAATGGTTTGGGCAGCAGTGACCGCTGATGGATGCTCTCCAATCGTTTTTATCGACCTGGTGTGAAAGTGAATGCGACTTATTATAGGGAAAATGTTTTAGAAGCTGCTTTAGAGCCGTGGACACGCAATCATATCGGTCGTAGACCATGGACGTTCCAACAGGCTCGTGTGAACCAAGAATGGTTAAAAAATCATGTTCCACACTTCATTTCGTACACACAGTGGCTTTCGAATTCGCCGGACGCAAATCCGATGGTCTATTCTATCTGGTCCATTTTGGAGAGCAAGGTGAGGACTAAAAAATATGCCAGTATAGGTGCGCTGAAAAAAGTGTTTATACGAGAATGGGCCAAAATACCTGAAGATCACATTCATGCAGCATGCAAATTATTTTTTGACCGTTTGAAGGCTATAATCGAGGCAAAAGTCGGTCATATCGAGCTAAATGAATGTATGTAATATGCAGTTATTTCAATTTGGCTTTGCCTAACTGAAAAACCATTTTGGAAAAGCTATTTGAAATTTTTTTAAATGATTTTTTCACCTGATACGCCAATAGAACTTCTTGCCACTGGTGAAAATTCTTTTGATATCGCTACAGAAAGGCCTTAAAAAGAAGGTCTCAACAACAATTCCCTTATGTACGTATATAAATAAATATATTAAATATTTATCTACTTATATACATTTATATTTCTATGCTTCTATATTCATATACTTATGTACTTATATACTTATATTCTTAAACACTTATATATGAATATAAAGGGGATAATTTTTGCTTTGTGTTGACGAAGTTAGCATTATACATATATAGGGTTGTTCAATTGGTGCGCTTCAGCTTTTTTCCGATAGGGAGGGCGAATGACGCAATATTTTTTATTTTTCGCTTGTCATTTGTAAACTTCATTAGTATACATTTCATCATGGAACGCTACACACTTGAGCAACGACTGCAAATCGTGCAAATTTTTTATGAAAATAATCATTCTGTTGCTGCTACTTTAAGAGCATTACGGCCATTTTACGGTCCATTTAACAAGCCGTCCCGTTTTGGGGTTATGTGAAGTCATTGGTCTACAGTAACAAGCCGGCGACGATTTGTGAGCTCAGAGCCAATATTGAACGCGAAATTGCTGGAATTTCGGCCGATTTATGCAAAAGAGTGGTCGAAAATTGGGTTTAACGATTGGACTTCGTAAAACGCGCATGCGGTGGTCATGCTAAAGAAATCGAATTTCATACTTAAATGTATATGTTCAAACTCGATAATAAAAAAAAAATTAGTTAAAAAAGTCAAACCGTTTGTGTTTTATTCAAAAAAGCTCAAAAGTTGAAACGCTCTTACTGAAAAACTCTATATAATTGGCGGGGATTCGAACCAACGTTCTCCAAATCCCGCGCGTAGGATTATCAGATTTAAATATGTGATTAGGGGGCGTGACAATTCCCATACAAAATGAAATTTTCATACTACAAATTTTTGAGACATGTTTTAACATGATTTCGGGTAGGAAACTAAACGCTCTCGATAATATACCATAAGCCCATCGGTTTGGTTTTACAATATTATTTATTTTTAATAACCGGCTATTGTTTTTGTACGTATAAATTAATTTAGCTTGTGTTTTTGGGAAATATTGACTCAACTTCAACGCTTAAGACATTTGCTTAACATTCAAAGAAGTAATCACTTGGCAGTAACAAAAAAAAGAAACCCATGTGCAACTGTCATTGGGATAAAAATACTCTTCCGTTCCAAATAATAATGAAAGAAGGCATGGAAAATTTCAATTATGGCTAAAAGTTTTGCGAAATAAAAGCATGCATTTACGATCCCCTTATCAATTATTACGAAAAAATCTCTGGTATCTCGGAGAACCAGTTTGCAGTTCCATTGCAGCCGCTTTGGTTTTTTTGCTGCATTGTAGTATTTGAAAATGTGCATGACTGCAGATTATTAATTTCGCAGCCTCGGAAAGATATAAAAAATGTAATGTATATGATTTGAAAAAATCTGCTGAAGTAAAGATGCATCAAAGACTGCGCATCATTACAAAAATATTTATGTAAATATGTAAATCTCATATCAGCTTAGTTGTTGTGGGGTGTACATAATGAATGATATAGGTATGAACACATATATGTGTGCATATTTGCATATTGGAACTGTTGACATTTGCATACAGCTACGGGTATAAATATATAATTGCACTTTTTGCTGCATTACTTTTTAAAAATGTCAATGCTAATAACTATGTGAATTAGCTTACTCAACTATATATATTTATATAATTGGAGTGAATTCTATAATTTCGTATATTTTGTGCTTTCAATATAATACTTTTGGTATTTCATCACTTTGTTTATATTACAACTACAACAACTATATTGCATTATTAATTGGAGTTAACATTAGATATTCTAAAATTTAAGTATTGATAATTTATCCAGACACATTAAGCTTTAATGAGGGTACATATGGAGAGTAGTAACTTAACCTATCCAAAGAACTTTTATTGATTTTGGGTGGTTTTCTAATGCAACTTACAGGCCAGTCCATTATGGAAATGTCTATTCTTGTAAAGTACTTTTTTCTGACAAAAAAATAAATTGTTTAAATACTATATGTTATAATAATATGAATTTACATAGTCCAGTCTGCAAACGATTAACCAACTATCTAGCAAGTAGTGAATAAAACAAAAAAAAAATCCCGAAAAAAATTCCCCTGAATCCAACGTTGCTGTTGATTTAGCAGCACCAATTTTCTTGCGTTTTAAGAAACTGCTATTTAAACCAATTGCTTTTCAAAATGTCCCCCTGAAATGGATTGATCACGTGGTAGTACGACCCAAGGATGAGCGTCTTTCTCCTCACCACATGTCGCTCAAACTATTTTTTAATTATATTCCTTCATAAATTAATCCATCTGAAAGTATTTAAAATATAATAAAAAAATACCTATACTTACACTTGGAAGAACTGGCCTAAGCATGTAGTTTATGGGCCAAGCGGCTATAAACAAACTTGCTTCACCATCGCTAATTGGTTGTTGCTTTCACACACATATTTTTTGCTCTAGTGAGCAGATAAGTTGTGAATCGAAAGTGGCAGGTATTTATAAGGTGCGCATTACAATTGATTTTCGTTACTGAAACAGCCTGGTTTTATAGCCAGGTAAAGGTTGTCCTTCAACAGCACTTGAAAAAAATGTAAGACCCAAATTTTCCCCATTGGGATCAGCTACCCAATATAATCGGTTCTTCTCCTTAAATACATGTATCTAATAACCAATTATGGTTCAATGTTGGTGTTGTTTTGGGCATTGATGCCGATTTTATTGCATCTCCGTTATTAGAAGTGAGTTTTTGGCAAAACGACGAGCAGTTGAACAGCATTTTGAAATCTTCTGCGAACTGTTCCCACACAAATTTCGAAGACGCGCTCTTGCAACAACATTTTCCTAATGTACTCGACAGTTTTGGATGCATTTATTTTGCAAACTTATTTTGCATTCCATACGGTACCTCTCCCTCCAGCTAGTATTGCTGGCACACACTGAGCCAGTTCTCCTTTTCACACTTATGACCCTTCCACCATTTTTTATTTAATATTAAGTATCCAAACTTTTCATTGATTTCCTGAATGATATATTTTCCTATCCGTATGCCCAAATTTGATTCTCGTCCTTTCCACTTACCCAGATGTTTGTGTCCGTAACTGTACATTCATACATATTTGCTACCTTCAACGGTGCATTGATTAAGCAGAATTCTCTTGATTTCGGTTGCTTATTCTTATGGCTTTAGCGTTGAGAGAAATAAACTTGTTTGAAGCAAAAAATATTACTGACTTGGGCTGTTTTGCTTACAACTAAGTCGCAATTTCGCTTGCATTTTAAAGAAATTAATTTTCTAATATTCTTATTGGTGTATATATCAATACTTAGATGTTTATATTGACTTTTTATTCATAAACGAGTATGATTAGCCATCTTCTTTGTTGAAATATGGCTTATCTGAGTTGTGTTAGCATCTTCAGAGTAGCAAGGCAGTTTCCATTGAATTCTTGGAATATTCTTGAAATTTTTGCAGCGAATTTAAATAAAAAAGTGATTATTGCACAAACGACTTTTAAATATTGTTTTTTAGAAATAGCAAGTAGTTAAATCAGATTCTCTTGAACGTTTCATGTCATATTGTCTTCAATGTAATCGCTTTTGTACGAATTATTTGCCTTTGCGCGATTCGTACCTTGAATATCTTTATTAAAATCTACAAGGCAAACTTAGCGTCAAGATTACATATTACATTTGTATGTGTATATGGCTGTTATTTTAATTCCTAATTGAGATGTGATATTTTAGAAAAAAACACCACGTGAAATTCGATGGTTAAAGAAGAGTTCACTCGGTGGCCACAGAGGTCCATTGTGGTGCTCGAGGGACATTTCTATAATTATATAAGCAGGTGCTTAAACCAATTTGGACCTATGGGATCCAGCTATGGGGCTGCTCAAGCTCAACCAATATAAAATCTATACAAAGACTCCAAAATAAGGTACTACGATGCGCTGTTAATGCACCTTGGTATGTCCGCAACACCGATATCGAACACGACCTTGGCATCGAATCAGTTGCCACTTCGATCAACATACACGCTAAGTCTCATATGGAAAGACTACACCACCAAGAAAATAGCGAAGCCTCAGCCCTAATTGATCCCGGCAAATGGAAAGAAAGGCTGAAACGAAAAAAACCGCACCAACTCACGCAGTAGCCTTGTGCAGAGCATTATTAAATTTAGTTGTATTGCACAAAATTAAATCCAAATGGTTCGTTAGTTTAAAAAAAATAAAAATTCTCTAATTATATAAGTATTCCTATACGTAGGCATAGGCGTAAGCCGTTTTGATCTGTGAGCGAATTCAAGTGGCATTCCCATCCGAATCCTCTACATAGATCTGTAGAGCATTTGATGTGCTGAATGGATTCCTCCAGAATATGATTAACTACAAGGTACCATATTGAATATAAGATAATGAAGTTTTATTTACTAACCTCTATAAGCCAATTTACAAATGTCAGTATCGGCTAATGATCAAAAATTAACTAATTACTTAAAACGGTACACACAAATTGTCAGGATTTGCCTAACATTTACATGTATTTATATATAACATACTTATAGTATATGACGTGTGTAGGATTTTCCCCCAGATGACGACACGTTACTCCCAATGTTAGTCTCCTGGTAGAATCATATTTGTTTTAAGCAAAGTGCTCAATTTCAATCCAGTTGGTTACATAAAAAGGATGCTTGCCCTCAAGACTACTCTTCCACTACACTTTTACCCATTTACATATAAAGACATTATTTTTTTGTTATTAAAGGTGAAGATTGTAAACGTTTATCAACAGTCGAGTAAAATATTAAAAATAAGTATTTATTCATAGTTCCAATCTTTTCTCCATTTTTGCTGAATAAATACTTACAATGTTTTTTGTTATGTTCAAGATGAAGTATTAAAAATTTCATCATAACTAAAATAAAACTGTCAAGGCTCCGTTTCTAACTGTCCTTGTGTTTCATTTACGTTGCACGAACGATTTAAATTAAAAGATACATGATCTATAAAGCCCATTTTTGATGTGTAGGTAATATTCGTGGTTACAGGGAAAGTCGTCCTACCCACTTCAGGATATTACTATTTACATCATTTATGATTACTTCTTTGGGTAGCTAAGAGCATGTCCTAGTGTTGAAAATAATTTGTTGAATTTTTTTTGCTTAATAATGAGTGGCAGGAAATACTTAGAGAAGACGCTAAATTTAAAACTTTATCTTGAAGCTATTTAGAATTGCCAGGGTTTGGTACTTTGACGATACCTAAAACCAGAAAAAATTGAGCCCTTGAACTGCATAACATTTAAAAAGAGTGGACAAGCGATTGCGAAAAAAAAAGAAATTTTTAAAATTATATATAAAATCGAATACCGCGAAAACGGCCAAGGGTTGGACATCATGTCATATAAGAAAATTTATCAGAACTTACCTAAATAATGTCCTTGAATATTTAGGATGCTTTTGCGGTAATTATGTGGGAGGTGGAGGTAATCATCCAATTTTGTTTTTGAATAGCTTCCGACTCTGCAAAAAAGAAGTTATCTCATGTCAATAAAGACAAAACACTTCGACAAATTTTGTTATTTTTGTTTATCTGTCAAAGAAAATTTGCTGTCTTTTTCATCACCTTGTATTTAAGTACACTTTTCACAAGCTAATAACTAGTCACTTTATTTTCAAGTCATAAGTTCAACGCACAATTAAAATTACCGCAACATCGCTATTTCATAAAACGACCTTGTTGGCCTGTCAAATCGTTTGTTGTACTTTTCGCTTACCCAATAGTTCGTGTACAAGAAGTTTCTTAAGCGCGCAGCATGAAGCAATCAACAAAATGTCAAAACCATAAATTTATGCCAGCTACCATTTTCGCCATTGTAGTCGTCAACGTTTTTGTATGATTTCTGTCCTAAGTCTTTGTTGTCACGCGTTTTCGTGTAAAAGATAAAACCGAAAAAATCTGCAAGCTATAAAGAGGTTTTAAAGTTGAACTTTTATTAAATCACGGTTGGAAAAAACTTTAAGAAATATATACTCTGCTGAAAACTAAAGTATGTAAGTCATGAAATTGAAGTATTTAAAAAAAATTTGCTGATTTTAGGTTTAACTGACAATAGAAAAATGAGAAAAATACTATTAAAGTTTGTGGTATTTGACGGAAGCACTTATCATAAATTTCGTAATTTTGTTTTTGCTTGCAAAACCTTTTTCAAACTTAAATGCGGCTTATTAAAAATTACCACGACTTTGGCGTTAATTTGACAGTGAGAAATTGCCAGAATGACAGCTCAACTATGTATGCGCCGAATTTAAGCGATTCCAACCAAATGCCATTTAGTTGATATTTAATGTGCAGCTGAGAGGAAAAAGAAAACACAACAAACGAGTATAAAATAAAGTAAACTGCCAGCTTTGGCACGAAATGTAGGAGCCTTAGTGAGGTTGTTACCAAGTCTTGCACATTACAACTCGCTACATTACAAAAACTTTGAAGTGCTTTAGCAGCGGTCGTTGTCACTTCAAATGCTAAGAATTTCAACGCGAATGCGGTCGATTGCCTATTTTTTTGATTGATCAAAAACGCATTCAATTAAGCAACATGTTTTATGCGCTTCAGGTGTTAGTGCTTCAATATGTGCGTGTGTGTGTGTTAGTTGCTTCACATGAAACTTGTTGGCCGCCAACTTTGCTGCAACTCAAGAACTACAAACACTTTCATACATACATACATACATACTCGTACGCTTTTATAAACAATAAATGGCGAGATATTCAAATGCTTGTAATGCCTGATAGACATTTTTTACTCCACTTTTCGTACCGAGGGTGCTTAATGCCGTGTGACAAATCAGTGGAACGGAAGTTACTCACCAATCAAACACACGAGTGTTCATAGGGTTTAGAAACCATTCAAGTGTTGAATTATTTTTCTATTAGAGTTGAATAAATGTGAAATTAATTTGTAGGTACTTGGGTTTGAAAAGATTTGTTCTTGGGTTTGTATGAATGTATTTGTAAAGTGGTCCAGCAGTGACAGTGGCTACTATAGCAGAGTAAGCTGTCAGCTGCCAGTGGCCAATAGTTGAGCGACCGACCATAGAGGTGACTCATAAACATGTTTGGTATGCGTTTTTGCTGCCATTAGAAATTTTGCAATAACAAATACAGAAGGCGTAGTTCTGATTGTATTAAATATTTTACACCATATGCTGAGAACTCTAAGTTTATTGGATGGTTTGTTAAATGAAGATTTATCGTACAGCCTGAATAATATCTAGGAACGGGGAGGAGTGTAGGGGCGGTAGTGTTTCATCTTCGCCCCGAAGTTATCGGAACCCTCCAGATTTTTCCAACAATTCGTTTTTATTTATGACTTATGAAATACTACGAGTATCGAGTGTTTTTTAGCTGCATAAGGACTATCAAATTGATAACTATGGTTTGACAGCTGAGAATGACAAAATGTGTTGAAATTTCTGTTCAGTAAGTCTTGGGAAGCCACTATGAATTGATTAACGTCAGATTAATGCAAATACGCAATTCAAATTCACAGTTTCCCTTCCATTTTTTTCTTCAAGCCCACACTGGCATAAGAGCTAGTTTGAAGCACTGAATTTGGTTAATCTCTTTGCGATTAAATGAATCATATCACATTTAATTAAAAAAAAAATACTTTAAGTGTACTCTTTTAGGTATGCACGCTAGGTGTTGTCATCTCGAAGTATATTTTTACCAGCAATAGCAGACCAGCTTGAAGTAATTACGTTGGGGAGTTGCAAAGGCCTTACCAATGGAGTATCAGAAGTAATCGAAATTACAGAAAGGTTTGCCATTATCTGCCGAGGCGCGACCGCTACTAAAAAATATTCAGATAAATTTTTCGTGTTTCACGCCCTGGGTTTCGAACCTGCCCACTTTCGAAGGATAGTCACGCACCAACCCATTTGGCTACGGCGGCGCTTACCATATAATAAAAATGAAAGTAATACTTTAACAGATTCAACTTTTTGGATTCGTAGTGACTACCTGGAGTTTTTTAATAAACATTTATAGAAAGATTTTTTTTTACAATGTTTTTACTATGTTTATCGCATAGTATCTGTTTGATGATAGTATCTAGTTAGACGATTTTTCTAAAACTTACATCCGGAACTTCGCATCCAGCACAAGCTAGCTTCTTCTAGTGGCTACTGGTTCTATTCTTTCTGCCCTCCTTAATATGTAGCTTTAAAGCTATGATTGTGCTCATATTGTCGCACATTAAAATTTTTCCTTTTTCTAGTAACAGGTCTGGTATTGGGCTGACTTTATTCAACTCTGTACCACTTATTGACCCTGCTCATAAATGGAATTGGGGCCTTCATTTATTTTCATCTAATTGCACATGCAAGCACATACATACATAAAGCAAGCCCTATCGAATAGCAATAAACTCTTATACGCATGTGCATGGGGTATAAAATTGTATACGCATGAAACGAGTTCTTAAGATCCATCAAGCTTGGAAAAATTAAATTCTTACTAAGAGTTGTTTCAAAGCAGTCAAAGTAATTGTACGTAAAAAATTATTCACCTCAGCGTCGACTGAGAATTCGTGAATAAAAACAGCTGTTGAAAATCATCGAAAATGTTTAGCAGAACCTGACTTGTTGCCTATTTCATTGCCGTACATGTTTTGTTTGCCATTTGCTTGTGTACTGTCACTGGCTGATAAACCAAGGACAACTGCTATTTAGTTGCAGTCGTAAGCGGTTGCAGTTGTAGGTTGTTTTTGTTGATAACTACAAGCAATTACTTGACTGTTTCTAGTCCGCTTGCCGGCTGCTGTGACTGCACCCCTCAGTTGATATTTTTTTGTATTCATTTTCATCATTTATTTTTGAATTTTATAATTTTTTTGTTCGGATATGGCAACATATGATTTTTGCTTAACTTATCATCAACCATATCAGTGCATTGTACTCTAAAGTGGTATTTATGTATAAATATGTATGTATATACATTAGGGCGGGTCAATTTGCATGGTACTATGTTTCCATTTGTGGAACAACGTGAAGACGCACACCACAAATAGGAGGAGGAGCTCGGCCAAACACCCAAAAAGGGTGTACGTACCAATTATATGTATATATATGTTTTGTAACATCGTTCCCAGCAGATTCGGTTGCTACATAAATTTACGAGCATAAGAAAAATCAGAGCGTAACTCTAGCCAATTTCGAGTTTACCAAATTTTAAAAGACGCAATGCTTGAGCTCACATAATTAAGCAATTTCATCTCTTTTCAATGTTCTCAATATTTTTCGTATATTTTTTATAAAAAAAGTCTTTTACTTCAAAGTTCCAAACTTCCTACATAATTCACAAAAATTTAAGAAATCTCAAAAAACTTACATCAACATTTAAATTTTTGGTATGAGTATCTTCAGAAATTTTCTGGGTATGCAGTTTCATAGCCCATTTAATTTTAATGCAATAAATGGAAAGTTTAAAAGCTTAAAAATCGCGTTGATTTTTGAAAATTTTGTACAATGATGAGATTTTTTCTATATAGAACATAGAACTCAGTACTGCAAACAAAAAAAAAATATTTGTAACATACCATTAATATATTTAAAATAAATATCTATAGGGTTATCTAATAAGAGGTGTTATTTTGATATTGAAAGAAAAATACTATTTTTTAATATAAATGTTCGGATGTTTTTTTTCATTAAAAAGAGGAAGGTATGCCGTTAATAGTAGAAAATAACATCAGACAAATGACCACCACGACCACGCTTACACGACAATATCCTTTTCATGAAAGTTTCCATAACCGAATTGCAAAGTGGCTGCCCTATGTCCTCGATGGCCTCACGAATTGGCCTGGGCTGTTGGCGTAGACTTCTCCCACGTGGTCCTAAAGAAAAAAGTCAGAAGGTGTTAAATTACAAAATCTCGGTGGCCAATTGTGATCACCTCTGCGAGAGATAACACGGTCCGGAAACTCTTCCCGTAAAAGATCAATAGTTTCGTTGCTTGTGTGGCACGAAGCGCCGTCTTGTTGAAAATAAACGTTGTCCAGATCAATACCATCCAATTCCGGCCATAAAAAATCGTTAATCATCTCTTGATAGCGATAGGTAACAACTGGTATTGGAAAAGCCTTTATAATATAATAATATAATAAATTTAGCACTACCTTGTGGTTCTTTAAATAAAAATAGTATATATAATATATAAAATCAAAATATAATATAAATAAC